>JABFQC010002806.1:0-15287 GCA_022817085.1 Psilanteris sp. ZL-2020
GCAAAAGACTGGTGACAAGTTACAAAAACGCATTATAAATAAAAAATATTCCGATGCTGATAGGGATTATCTTGGCTTTGTAGGTCCTTCACTGTAAAAACAGGTGTCTTAAATTAAGGCACTTTTTTGTAGACAGTTTTCGGTTGTTCAAAAAAGAAAATTTAAAAACTAAATTTTGGCCATTTTTTGAAAAAATCAAACAGGGTATTAAAAAAATGACAATTTTGGCCAAAAAATTAAAATCTCCTAAAATCGTTCAATCTTTGCACATGAACAGGTACTCTGATTGTAAGTATGAAAGTACCCGACAAAGTAAGTTTAAAGTAAATTTTAATATAATTTTCCACCATATTAACGTTGCAAGACAGTGAAATTAAAAAAAAAAGATTCGTAATTTACGTATACACTCTACATATACAAATTTCAATTCTTTATAAGTGGAAAAACTGCATACTGAAAACAAAATCATACTGAAGTAAGTTTTTTTCCCTAGTATAGTCGATTTTGTAGAAAATATATTTACATAGCCAAAGATGTCACTAATGGCTAGAGTTTTAAATTTGTATAAATCTTGGCTTGTCGGTTTGTTAACGTAAGCCTTGATATCAGTTTTTTGGAAAAATTTATTTTTCATATAATACGTTGCAAATTCGCAGTTGAAATATAGTATATTTAATATAGTTTAAAATATTACATAATTATTTTATTTGAACCATTATCATTAATTTAATTTCTTTTCATAACATAATTTACACGACATGTAAACAAATTTATTATACTGAAAATTAAGTACGAAAATTTTTGTATTATATTTATTTATTGATCAGGGTCAAGATTCGCTACAGCAACAATCTTTTATGAAAGTTCAATTCTTCGGCTAATTATTTCTCTCTGTTATTTATCATTTGCTTTTAAAAATATATATCAATCTACCCTATAAAAAAAGTAATAAAGTGTAAATAAAAGTAATAAAAAATGTTAAAATAAAATTAAAAAGAATTATTAAAATTGATTAAAAATTATTTATTTTCAGCTCACTGAGTTCAATCCCTTTTTGTGTATTTAACTGTCTATGATTTCATTAATACCTGCAAACATAGTAAATGCAATTCTGATTAAAATTTTGTAATCACTTCATATTTCTTAAAAGGGATGTAGAAAAAATTTATTTAACCCTAAATTTTGTAGTGATAAGAAGTGATGAAAAGTTATGAAAAATGTGCTCACTAAATTACAGATTTGAAGAAAATTAATGGAAATGTGATTCTTGGTATTTTTTAAATTAATATTTATCACTTATTTTTTACAAGGTACTGAACTTTTATTTTCTTATTCTTTGATCGTTTCTTTTTATGTTATATTTTAATTCTTAATAATAATCTTATTATATTCACATGATGTTTATGTTATTATATGTAGATAATATAATAACATCCTCATGTAAAGTACACAGTAACTTTATCCTTTATTTAAGTTTATAGAATATCTCGTGAAATAGTTTAGACAAACTATAGTCTTTTTCAAATTTGCTCAACTGTCAATACTCAGTTTTCAAATTTCAAACATTCTCTAATTATTCAAGTTTATGTCTGAAAACACATATTACAGATATTAAGGGTACCTGTAGTATAGGTCACTGTATTAATTTCTTCCCTTAGGTTTCCATCTACAGTTCTCTTATCAACTACAGTTATGGATTTGTCGGTATACTAGGTTTCTTCTTGTCCAGGATCTTCTTCCTTCTTTAAAAATCTTTTATAAAGAATGTAACTTTAAATGTATTTTCATATAAATATATACAAATGAAAACTTATTTTGACACAAAATAGATAACAATTTTATTATTACATATACATATGAAAAATATTTATGTAACCAATACTTATCTATGCGTAAAACAAAATTAATATAAACACAGGTAAAAATGTCATTAATTAATGAAGATCATTAAAAAATGTAATATTCTATATACGGGTCATTATATTTTAAATTGTTCTTAAAAAGTTCCTAGCAAACTGTATTTAATTTACGTAATATTTAAATTACTCAAAAATGTTAAATTTTGTTTTGATTTTATATAATTTTGTAAAAAAATATACTATTTTACAAAATGAATCAGTTTGTAATATAGTTTACTAAAATAATAAGATTTTTTTAAGAATTATTTGAAACGAAGAGACAAACATTAAATCAATAAAGTTGTCTTGACTGAGCGCGCAGTTTCATTGGTTCAGAGGACGCTGATCCTTGTTAAATTGAAACTTATGAGTTTTCTTACTAACCCCCAAGCAAGCGAGACGATAACGCGAATTACCTCTCGCACATTTATATGGACTTTTTATGCTGTCGACTTATTACTGCATCTTTCCTCGAATCTCGAAAAATCGACCATTCCATTGCATTAATAACTGATTGTTGTTTATTAACTTTATTTAACGAACACTTGCGCCCATTAAACGTTATATGATACTCAGCGATATAAAAACACCATCAATGCCTAAATACTTTTCATAAGATTCTGACTCAAAAATTGTATATACATATTTGTTTTTATTTGATAGTATATTTATATATTTAAACTTGAATAATGTGAATTTTAAAAACTTTCGTTATTAGATATTAGGAATATACCGACATTATGACAATATATATATATATATATATATATATATATATATATATGTTCGTTCGACATTATTGCCAACATTATTCGACGTTCGTTTCAGCTTTATTTCTTGACGTCAATTGACGTACATTATGACGTGGATGCGACAATGGTTACGAACGTTACATTATATTTGATGATATATATATACATATATATATACATGCATGCATATATACTTGTATTTGATAATCAAATATAAAAATACACATAATTCAGTGTTATTTTATCCGCAATTGGTTTGTTTCTAATTATATTCGTTTGATTCAACGGATTAAAATTATATTTAATAGACCTACCTGAATATTAATAATTGAAAAATTCTATTTATTAAGTGATAAGTTCTAATGAATCGCAGGAAGTATGTTGTTTATGAGCCAATTCTGGGCGAAAAATGAATTTATGATTACCGGGGTTGGTTAAAATCAAACTAGCTGCTTAAATAAGGGAATCGTAACTAATCATGGTTAAAAAAGTAAAGTTAATTTAGTACGTGAAATATGCGCATTAAATGCATATAATTCGCAGAATTAAAATGCGATAATGTTTTTCATTTAATAAAAATTACAACACATAAACCACAACGATGTTACATAAAAGTCAATTTTTTATGAATATTTAATATACACAAAAGTTAAAAATATAAATTATTAAGTCAACAAATAAAAAATTGACCAAAGCCTCGCAGTTCGTTTTGCATTAAAATCTTGGTGGTTTTAGAAAAACTTGATTAATCATCCGTGAAATATGGAATAGTATTTGAAAACCACAGGAAGTTGCATTAAAATCCAGTAGCATTTCGAATTGAGGTTTGTTGAAAAGCCTGAATCGATTTGGGTGGGCGATGCTCTTTTTTTCACCGCGCTTTGTCATCCTCTGTACCGGCTTCCTGACCGCCGGTCATTTTTGGCCTCCAATTCGAAATCCGCAACAAAACCAAAATATTTTGTAATGGCTTTTACAGTGGCTCGCGCGATTTCACGCGGCGATTCAAAAAGTTCGTGTCATATCTGTCCGGGAATCAAAACGAGCAGCTGCGCAAATTAGCGGTCTTCAATGATTGTATGCCGGGACCTTCGTTTTCTATAGATTTTATTGTATCTTCGATGGTCGATTTCATGTGAAGTAAATGGACCACTCTCCTGCGGTGTTATTTTTCGTGTCTTGCACTTCGTGTGAGAGGCTGATATGACAGATTTACGAACAGACGATGGATTATTGAGTTGTTTTGATTTGTAATCGCGTATACTGTTGGAATTTATATTATTCTGATTTCGAATCATTCTATCCTCTTTTCGCTAAGTAAATCGTTAATTAGTTAATGTATCGAAAGTACATTATAGATTCAAAAGATATCGATAACTGGAGGCAGTTCATTGTGTGGTTTTATGTCATACTTTTTAGGGTAAAAGGCTGCATTCACTGTAAAAAAGAAGTGTTCTATAGCAAAGGTTTTGGAAGCTATTTGAAACAATTATAAATGTTAATTTTTAAACATTTATTAATATGGTTCATTTAGGTGAATATACGTCATCAGCATTAAAGAATATTTCACTGAGCGCAGGAACACTTAAAAATATATTTTCTATTTGAACATATGTTTTGACAATATCGCTTCGACTACAGTTTATCAATAAATAAACTTTAATTTTTTGTACATTAGTTCAGGAAAAACAAACGGTTATTCACAATAAATAATTGAAAATATATTTTATTGTTATATATAATATTATGTGTTTTTATTGCGTCTTTATTAATCGCCATTCTTCATAAGAACTGCACTGTAAAAATTGGCAGTATTAGAAAATTTAATTTAAGATAAACTCTTATTGAAAAGATAGTAAAATAGTCTTATTTCAAGATAATATTTATGACTTTTCCATTAAAATATCTAAATTCAAGACACTCATATTTATAGTAAACTATTACACGAAAAGTATATTAAAAATTATATAAATCTGTGACATTATAGGTGTTCTATTTTGAAATAATACATAAAATTTCAGCATATTTTACAGAAATAATAAATTTTTACTAATTTTTAGGTAGTGTTTAAAAATAGAACATCACCGTCACATATAATATTTTACAAATCATTATTAATATATTATCGTAAAGAATTTTACGTAAAAAAATACCAAAAAACTTTATATTTATATTTATATATTTATATTTATATTTATTTCAAATATGGTTCACTGCAAAAATGATTATATGCAATTAATTTTTTCAGTTTTTTGAGATTAATTAATGAAATAATAAAGTTAGTTTTTTTCCAATTAAATCTAAATGTATATTAAACTTAAAATTGAATAGATTTAAATATATGTTTTTTCAGTGTAGAATTCTGTAAAAAATAATCTATTTTATTTCATAAATGTTTATAAAAATTAATAATTATGTTTCTTATATTAGCGTACAAAGATACTTATTTACTTATTGATTTTAGATATATCTCTAAAAATATATTTTAAAATATATGCGCATTTCATGTTATATAATATTCATTATATCATCAAAAGTTTATCTTATTACAAATTGTTATCTTCATTAAGTTATAAATTAAATCCACGATATTATATCAAATTATATATATATTTCATGTTTATATACACATATTTATTTCATGTATAACATAAGAAAACCGAAATTTAATGATAATATATAGGATGCGCCATCTAACTTTTTCAGACCTAAATTATAGACAAATCTGTTATATATAAGATATTACTTAATTATCATCAAATCATACTTCTACTCATAATAAAAATTGAAACCCACGAAATATAACAATAAATAATTACTATTGATTACATACATGAAGAACCCTCAAATTTATTAAAGAAAAAGTTCACTTCACAAATAGTTATATATTTGTCCAGTATTTTTGTACATTAAAAATAATTTGATATTATTTATATATATACATCATCATAACTATTTCTACTAATATAAATTATATAAAGCTTTAAATTATACAAATACAATATATCATATCAAAAATGACAAAGTTCTATGAGAAGTATATAATATATATTTTATTAATCGGTAGTATATAATTCTATTAAATCATTATTAATGATATAATTAATATAATCAATATTATAGGTAATATTAAATTAATTCAAACTGAAAATAATTTAATAAAATATTCACTTACGCATCTTTTACTTTGTTATATAATTTATTGTATAAACATTATTTATTTCAAATTATACAATTATAGAAAATAATTCTGATAAATATCTAAATTTAATGTATAAAACATATATAATTGTTAAGAGTTCAGAGTTTTAAAAATTACCATGTATATTTAAATGCATTTTTAACGCAAGATGCACCAATGAAAGAGTTCCTATAATACCACTATACACGAGTAAGTGATTGCTTTTCACGTATATGACGTAAAAATAAAACTACGATTAAATAAAATTTACATTTATAACTTGTAATAAAAAAGAAAATTACTTACAGTTTTACAGTAAAATATCTTCGTGTCCATTTTTATTTTACTACTGAACGTAGCAGTTTCGATTTAGTAATGAAAAGAGTTTCAACTTCAGTGTTATTTGTTACAAAATTACGATACTAAAGTTTTAACATTTAATTTAATTACTAAAAACACAAATTTAATTTAAATTTTCTAAAATGATAATTTATAATAACGGAAAATTTATAATTCTTTTCTGAAAACAGCAAATAAATACTATGATTTTTAAAATAATTATTTAGTAAATAAAAATAAATATTGTATTTTATTAAAAATAATTAATTATAATTTTCAAGTTACATATAGAAAAAATAATTTCATTAAATATGTTAGCGTTTATGTAAACATAATTATTTGATGTTTGTCCATCTATGTAAACTATTTATTATTCTATTTAAGTGATATATCATTCGTTTTAGACCGCCAATAAGACATTCATTCCATCTTACAAAGTCGCGAATCGTAATACACCCAGAACGAAATTCCTTTAAAAATTACTGGTTAGTTCAGTAATTGTAGGATAAAATAAAAATCCAGTTAAAATTATCGAAATTACAGTAAATATTAGGGAATCTTTGTTCTAATTTACTGAAAATTTAAAATTTTCTACTGTTTAGTTGAGTAATTTTTAACACAACATCTGCTTTGTCCTACAGTTACTGTGTATTTTATCATTTTTATTGTACCGAACAGTAATTTTTAGAGGAATTTTTTTCTGACTGCATATAATTCCAGGAATCTTTAATTTACTCAAACTTATAAAAAGTGCTATAAAACACGTATGCCTGAAATATACGAAATGAAACTATTAAACTAGCTTCAAAATATTTACCCAGTCTTAAAATTCTGAATTAAAAGAATCATTTCATTGTTAATCAGTCTACTACCAAAACTTAAGTTCATATTCCAATTTTCAAAAATGACCAAAGTAAACAATCGATCTTCGCGCGTAAAAATGAAACATACTTATTCAATACTTATAACTTATTGTAAGGCTATTTACCCATTCCTAACGAACCTCGAAATTCGGCGTCAAATGAAGTGTAACGTTTAAGACTCATAATGTTCGAAAATTTGATAATAATTAAACGAGGGTGGCGATTTACGATGACAAATCGGCTCATCGAAGAAGGGCAAAGAAAGGTGAAAAGGAAGAAGAGATTTCTCAAAATGCAAGGACACCTGGCCCAAGCCATCCATAAAGCAGAATTTGTCGAGACTTTTCCGATATTTCACGCCCATTACCATTGTGAATAGGCAGATGCCCCGCTTGTAACGTTAGCCGCTACAAAAAAGGGCAAAGCAGCGGAGTCAGAAATTAGAGGCGTCCTCGTTTTCTCGCATTATATGGTCAACGCATTAATATATCGATGCAACAATACGAAAGTCAACCGTACGCGCTACATCCACGTGCTGCTGCTTTAAAAAATTGCCGAAAGGATGGCCTGTCAAGAGCGGACCAGGTGTCGACTTTTCATAGGTGTGGTTCTGAAAATTACGACTCATTATTACGAAAAATTGGTGCGTTCAATTTTTAACTGGCACGGGCGTGAGCTTGCACAATCTGTTTGTGATAAGTCAATACAAACGTGATTTTCGGTCATAGATTTTACGGTATTAATTTCTTATAATGCCATCCAAAGTTATTGTAAGAAATATTCATACGCCGTAAAATTACCGATACGCTGTGATTTAACTGTGCAATTATGCCAGAAGGTAAACAAAATTTGAATTTGGTGTCCATTAAGATTGGCATGTAATTTGAAAATTGTTGTTCATAATTCGACATGACTAGGATATTATATAAATTATGGCGGTGAAAATATTTTTACATTTTAATTCATGATGAGATTAAAGAGCTGAAAGTTGATTACAAACTAGAATGGCCATTAAAATTAATGGTAAATATCTTAAATTTAACGTTCATTAACAAACTCCAATTCGCATTGAATTAACGTGGATTTGAATTAATTCGACTTATAGAAACTTTATATTTTTTCCTTCGTTTAATTTTAAAGTTAAATATGAGTAAATTTTATATTAAAAGTAAGTAAAACTTGTAATATTAATTAATAAACTTGGTATTTCTTGCAAACAATTTTATGTTTTTTTTATTATTATCCTTTTTGTATATTATTATGGATATTCATAAAAACTGTATAGTATTCATTTTTAAAGACAAATTAGATAGTGTTTTATAAATCTACTTAGTCTAGTAGAGTACATATATAAAATTGTAGATCAATCCAATAACGATTATCGATTGTAATATCGTCTATTATCAATATGACAAGTATATGCCTTAATTGGCACGTATTATCTTGTTTTTATAGGACTTACATACAGGCATAATTATTCGTAAATATTTTAATAATATTTATACGTAGAAAAAAATGTATATTATAAAATACCATACTTACACGGAGAATAATGTTTAGTTGGGACTAATAAACATTCTTTCAATTTAAATAAATGTTTTACTGAATTAGCCAAACATGTTTTTAAATTGAAAGAATGTTTATTAGTCACAGCTAAACATTATTCTCCGTGTATAGCATTTTAAGGATATATAAATTAATATTATGTAAATTGCTTTACTTTGTAGTAAATTTTCTTATAAAATGTAGCTAATTTATCAGAATAGTTGTTTCCAATTCTAGCAATGGCATAACTTTTTCTACGTGTATAATAATAGAATATTTTCTTTAATTGACAAATAAATATTTGATTATATATTCGTAAAGTAATCACATTATAACTATTATATAAACGTAATATCAATTTCCTTAAATGCAAAAAAGTTTGTATAATTATTTATTAATTAATTTCAGTAATTATATATATAGTGAAAAAAATTATTGAAAATACATACTGTTATATTAGTTTAAAATATAAACATAAATAATAGTTAAACTAAATCACCAAAATAATTAGCACAAATGAAATATGTTCTATATCACCGTAAATACTGAGAAAGTTCTAAAGAATATCGATTGAATATTTATATATATAAAATTTCATAAAAAGTGAATTAGTAATAATTATTTCGATCACTAAAAACAAATTCTTTAACACTAAAGATTTATCAAATTGGCTAGATTTTGTCGTATAATAAGTATACCTTTTAAATTAATTTTCTATTAATTTTTTTAAATCCACAAATAACTATCAAATAATATAAATAATAAATTAAGCGTCTACTTAATCTCATGTCTTGTTTACGATGCATTTAATTAAAAGTCATCGATCTTTATTATATTAGAAGACTTCATATCGATAGTCGTGATTTCGTGACGCTATTTGAACCCCTGCTATCCTATGGGCCATGAATACGTTTATGGGTAGAGGGTGAACAGTCACTCCTTGTAACATGCGTTGTTCTCAAAAATCTGCTGAGCCGTCGTTTATCCTCATACTCCTGCAGTGATCAGTACGTCTAATAGGATAGTTGAAAAATTATACGTTGCTTTAAACATCAGCCCTAAAGCATTTCTTTCAGTCGTATAAGTAATATCTTTCTTCTATTAATTTTGTTTTTTTATATATAGAAAAATACATATTATGTTTAAGGTTATATATGAATAACAATAATTTGCAATTACAAATTTGTTATTACAATAAATTAAATATTTTGATTCACTGATTAAATTGACAGTTAATCAAATTGAGAAATAAATTTATTAAACGGTTGACTCAAATTTTAACAAACATTTTTTCCCATACAAATTGAATGATATTAAAATTTGAATTTAAATTTAAATTTGTTTATTTGAACTTTAAAACTTAATTTTCGACAATGTAATTGATAATAATATATAACTCAATATTATTCGAGAATAAAAAGCATTAGTAACGTATTAAATTCATAGAATATAACTCGAACGGTTTAATAAATAAAACATATATAGTAATGAAATATTAACTCGATATGATTTATTAACGCGTCGAAATACGCTACAAATACTTCGAATGTACGTCGGCTAGTTATGTTAATCTAACTGAATCATTTGTAGAAATCCAATAGACGTGTCTTCGTTTGCCCTTGTGAAGGTATTAGTTTTCAAAACCTTATATCTGAGGGATATTTGCGTTATTCTTGTTGGAGGGGTTGCGCGCGTGCGTGCTTACGTACCCTTTTTCGGTCGGAACGTCCGCCCCCAACACGTCAACGTTAATTGATATAAACGCTCGGCGTAATATACTTGTCATAGAGCGCGTACCCCAGTCACGAGGCTTAAACCTCGGCTTTAGGTCTGACGATATTAGAAGTCGCGCGCGCGAACGCGTGGTCTAATATCGGCAAAGCATTAACATATGAAAGACCCACTTCTCTGTATCTCTTTCCGTTGCGCTTTGTCTCTTTTACACTTTAACTGACATTACCGTTAGGATATCTGAAATTAACAGTACGCTTACAAGCGTGTAAAACCTTTCTTAATGCGATTCCGTGCGGTTACTGTATTTGCACAACATTTACACATAGACCGCGCGCAGATTTATTACCAATGATAGCGCGATAATACTCTTTATTCGGTTAAATAACTTTTGCGTGAATAAATTCTGGCGTTTTGTTATTTAAAATGTGAAGCTTGTAGCTTGTCAAAGCAAATTTATTATTTTTCGACTATATTGCACGGAGAAAAATATAATTCAAAATTTACTATAAAATAAACGAAACTGACCCTGGATGAAACAAACTTCCAATTTGTCTTATAAATTATAGTAAAAAAGTAGCATACATATAATATTTTCTTTCTTGTTTATACTACTTGTTTACCATAATTTGTTAGAAAAACTGGAAATTTGTTTCATCCAGGGTCAGTTTCGTTTATTTTATAGTAAAATATAGTAAAAATTATATTTTTCTCCGTGTATCTGCATATAATAATGAAGTATAAATTTAATACAATTGTACATGAAAGATTAGTTTTAGCATTAAACAATATATTTATATACTAGAAGTAGGATGGAGTATTTAAGGAGAAAGATATTACTCTACCGTAATTCTGTTAGATTACTATATAATATAGTAATTTTTTGTAGGATGTTTGCAATATTGAAATTAAATAAGGCAAAATGCTCCATCAGAAGTGTCGTAGTACACGGAAAAAAATTAACTAGTACAAATAACGTCTGTATAAAATATATTATAAGTATAAAATATATTAATACTTGTTATATTGCAATTCAAACATATTTACTGATAAATAATGTCTATATAAACGTTATATTAAATCAATTAAATCAAATCAATTACTATATTATATTAAAAAATGTAAACCATCCGACGATTACTATATTTTTTTTTTAGTATATATGTAGTAATTTTTGATAAAAAAATTTTAATAAAAATTTGATAAAAATTTGATAAAAAAACGTTCTTTCCACGTATTACAGTTTATATATAGATAATTTATATAGAATAAGCATGATTTTATCAAACAATTATTGTGTAGAAAGTTTATATATCATAATCGCGTGATACATTGAAAAAATGAAGTTTTGTTTTGGTAATTTAAACCATTTAGTATGGAGTCTGTCATTTAATTTTTGTCACTGTCATCTTACAACATTTAATATACATTTGTGAATCGTTATTCAAATTTTAAAATTTTATGTAACATATAAATCATTAATCAAAACAACTATCCTCGTCATTCTTTCAATTTCTTTCTTTAGAAAAGGAAAAAAGCAAACTGTTAGAAAAAAGCAAACATGGAACAGAAAACAGGAAGAAGAAAAGGACAAAGTCTACAAAATAGCGGAAGAAGTATTGTACAAAAAGTTATTTTAAATCGATGAAAAGACACAATTTGAAAAGTAAATTACTAATCGAATAAAAGAATTTTAAGCTGATTTTCCCGAAACTGTAACTTTTCAATTTGTACTCTTAAACAAATAATCGTGAGTTGTCTACCGCGCTCCCCGTACGCACTACAATAATATATATTTATCATTTTCAACGTGCTATTCAATAAACAATTCTTTATTAATCAACAAAACCTAAAATTCATTCTGAATATATACATTTTTCATTCAATTCCACACCCTTTAGCTCATATTAACCATCCAAAGGCATTGTAATGAGATTAAATGGGGGATCTATAACTTATTATGTTGTCCCTAACTAAAAAAGGCAGTTTCCATGTAAGCTAACACCAATTTTCTACAAATTTGAAATATTGTTTACTTTATACATAAAAGACACACCAACACTATCTCTTACCCTTTCAGTTTCTTCATATATTCATTTATGTCGGTGTAATTGCATAAATTCCAAACATCAGCTTCTCAATTTAATCAAAATACCGAGTTGTTCCTGATAAAGAATAAAAATAATTGTTTTAACTCAAACGTTTCCGTACTTTCTTTTTATACACTCAGAAAAATTAAACTTAGAAAACTAGTAATTTGATTAATATATTAACCATGTATTTTCAATATACTTTCAAATTAATATAATAGTAATATATTAATATTATATTGAAAATATATTGTAAATATATCACTAATATATGAGTCATACATGAATGATATGTTGAAAATAAATGGTTCATATATTAATCAAATTACTAGTGAATAGCATTATTCTAAAAAATAGCAGGAAACTTTGATATGAAAAACTGTATTTTTACATTAAAAAACAGTAATTTTTAGGTTTTTACTTTAATGTCTCCAAATAGAGTGTTATAAACAGCAATTTTCTACGTTTAATTTTTCTGCGTGTACATAAAATAAAAAGTATGACAGAAAAACCTATTACATAATCGTCATTTCTCTTCCCATCATAGTACAAACAACGCAAAAGCAAATATTGTTATTTATAAGTTGTTTTAAAAATCGTAGACCCGAACTGTCTATATTTGAACATACTACCACGATCGAACGTACAAGAGGAGTGGATCGGAATAGAATGAGCCGAGGACAAACGGTGTTTGATGAAACTGTTAAATAAACATGCCTCGCGCGGCACAAAGGTGAAGCCATTCGAGATTCCCGGAGTACTATAAGACACAAAACAAGGCGAAAAAGGTGACAACTGTTTGATGTCGTATCAGCTGTTATATTGTCCGATGCATGAACGTTGGATACCCAGGCATACCTTCCTTGATTTATTCGGACCAATGTCAGACGTCTTGGCAATCTATATGTCGCCGTGCAGTCTCTTTAATTTGTATAGTGTTCCATGAACTCCGAGGCGATCGTGACTCTTGGTCAAAGTATGCCAACCATTCATAGATTATCATTCTCTCCTTTGATGAACTCCCGCGTCGACCGGAAATACTTGTTACTCACTTCTGAGGAATTTTTTTATGCGAATATGTAAATCCCGTGGCCGCAAACAACGTGGGTGCCTGTAATAACAACGACGCTGCAGTTACAAACGTTACTTTTTCGTTGCGCTACGATTTCAACGGGATTTATAAATAAACGATTTAAAATGAAATTTGAAGACATTTGTATGTGGCTTAACAGAAGTCGAACGCGTTAATTCGTTTTATCGAGCACGAAAGGTGGTTACAACTTTGATACAATCGGCACGAGTTTACATTTATGCAAACAACAGGTCACGCGTAAAATCCCGCTCCGGTGTTATTTGGGAAAGTCAAGCTGAAGTTGAAATCACCGTGATCGGATTTTTACATTAATTTTGTCTTCAAATAAAGCACGAAACAGCTGTAATGGCCCCGAACTTGGCTGATCGCTGGGAAGGGTTTTGTTGAACGTTTATAAGAAACAAGGTCAATCTTTTTTTCTGCATTTAAATACGAACACGAAGAGACCCCGCGGGGTTCTTTAACGCTCTGTGAATAAATGGTTCCAAATAATTGTCCAAAGATTTATCGGTTCGTGTATAGATTGACGCAAAGTCGGTTTCCATTGGCGCGCTAACTCAACCCAATTGACAAATCTCCGGATTACTTCGACGTGGATCTTTTTTTAACTGAAATTGTACTTACAATCGAAGGCTAAATGTACAAAAATTGTGTATACAAAAAGCGTACCAAATTACGAGATAGCGAGGGTTTGTATGCGGATCAAAATTCCGTGCCATTTGTTGTTGTTACTACACTGAGAAAAAAAAATGTAACAATTTACTTTATGATAAATCGAAAGTGGACGATACGTGAAAACACAAAAAAATTACTACAATATATATTAAAATTTTCTATATAAACTTGAATATATTATTACACTGTAAAAACTGATGTTACAGACATTTTTATAGAAAAGATAGTATAAGTGTCTTATGATTAAATACTATTTGTGTCTTTTGCATGAAAATGTTTCAATTTAAGACACTTGTATGTGCATTGTCAATGTTACTACATTATACACTGAAAAAAATAATCTTGCACATTTTACCAAACTAGATAGTAACAGTAGGAAAAGTGAGCAAAAATCTAAATAAACATTAGAAAATATCATTGTTTTTATCATTTGGTATATTTTAGGACATATTTGACATATTTTTGGAAGTTTCTAACCCTAATTTATCATATTAGTTACATTTTTACCGATTTTTCCTACTTTTATTATATACTTTGGTAAATTTTGTAAGATTATTTTTTTCAGTGTGTGTATAATAATTTAAATCGTGTAAATAATGTATAATAATTTAAGTGTGTAAATAAATTTAAATAATATATCGTCCATTTTTGATATATTATATAGTAAAACATTAAACATTATTTTCTCAGTGTACTGATATTATATCGTGAATGATGGAATAGTGTATGAATGTATTTAAAAAGTTAATTTAAAAAATGACTATTCTTCATCGCAATAAAACCTGTTGAATCAAATTGACAGAAACTATTAAAGCAATGAAAAGTAAGTACGCAAGCGAGTCTGACTCATCGAGGGGTTTATTTATCCCAGACATATTTGTAGTCGATTTTTGCGCTCGAAGTTACGTGACTGAATATTTGCATTCGAGGAAGCATATACAAAATGGCTATAAATTGGAACCAAAATTAAAGACGAGCACTTTCTCAAATGAAAACCATAAAGCACGTTCAATTTCGTCGGCCCCCGAGTTGGCCATCTCGATTCGCTTCTGCGGAAGTGTGCTCGTAACTCAAGAATCCATATGCGAAACGCAAGCGTCGGACATTTCGAGCATATTCC
>JABFQC010002807.1:0-15286 GCA_022817085.1 Psilanteris sp. ZL-2020
AATTAACGGAAAACATAACAACAAAATAAATTAATCAATGATACAAATAATGAACAGATTATATTTTGAAATAACTTTTTTTAAAAGAAGAATCCTTCATTGCTGTAGTAAATAAAGCTGCTTACGAGTTATATTAAATTACAATAATAATTACAGTGCCTTACCTAAATAATCCATTTTACAATGAAATTAAATTGCCTTTGAATGTACAGCACGAAATGAGATATTTATTTACGAGCACTATTTAAAGCCAATTTTTTATAAATATAATAAACACATTTGAATTTCGCTAATTAAATCTACATGAATTTTCAAAATTGAAATACAAAAAATGCTTTACTATCTCTCACTAAAAGGTTTTTTAGAAAGATTTCTTTCAAAGTCATTGTATTGTATAATTACTACAATTTCCATCATATTTACTTCCAACTTGACTCGGCTTTGAAGAATTGAGCAACCTAAAGAAGCATCCACGAGTTTTCCGTATACTTATTATTATACAAATAGGATATTTTACTTCAAATCGCAAACCTTTGTTGTTTATTCTTCCGCATAAATATCTTTTGTCTTAATATTAATTATTTTTATTAATTAACGATCCATTATTTTTCTACGATATATGTATAAATAAAATATAAATAATATATATATTATAGAAATCTATGTATACATTTATACAAAATGAAATGCTAAATCTACATGTCGATTATTTGGACGAGATATAAATTAATGAAATTTACAAACAGCATTTTTACAATTGATTGCATCAAAACAGAGTCAAACTCAAGGAATTAAATTTATAATTAACGTTGACCGACATTATTGCTCCATTCTTGCATTCGCTTCATCCTTAAAAAATATTATTATGTATTTTAGTAATCAGATATTAGTTATATTTAAAATAATGTATGCGCTCATTAATTATGACTATTGTTCGTATCATTATAATATTCTATTCATATTGACTTGTATTACATATATAAACCAGTTTTTCCTAGTTTACGACTTTGTTTTCTTGTAATTCGAATATACTTTTAAATTATTAAAATACAGTGGTATTTTCTTCTTGTTGGGGATTCTATAAACAAGTTTAAATATCAATTAAGATAATATCAATAAAAGAATGCGCTTGCTTTTTTTATTATAAAAATTGTATCCGTTAATACAAGTTTAGTCATACAGTGATGGTTAATTAGTGAAACTCGAATGAAAATAACGAAAACATATATTATAACTATAATATTTTATTACTTAATAATTTAGAGAAATCAGAAAATTGATAATAATTAATCTTGAAATTCTTACATTATTTAAATAAAATATATTTGTAATGTACTTTAAAATAGTTATTATAAATCTTTTATTATGTAAGAATATCACCCTCAATTATAATTAAGTACAAAACAATAATAATATTCAATCTTAAGATAAAACATTTTCGTTCAATGAAAACGCATTTGTATTTAAAAATATTAAAAACTAATTTTAAAATTTTAAATAATTTGAATTAGCTAATTAATTAGGATATTTTACTTATACAAATATTTGTATATAAAAATATGAATATATTATAATCGTCATAATTTTCTAAATAGTTATTTTCATTTATGGCTAAATAATAATATTACATGTATGAACTTATGAATTTCTTTGCAGCATTTAAGCTTCTTATATGATACTTTTCTCTCTATATTTTTACATAGTTCAAACGTTGTAAAAAACATTGCAAAAATGGATTCGTAGGTGGATTACTTGAATAATCAAACGTAAAAAGTCTACAGATGATAAGATAAGAACTAAAAAACTCTATATTTTAGAAGCGCTTCTTCAGGCTTTGCTTCCTTACTTTATGCACGACTTCCTTCGCTATTATAACTTTGCCGTTTGTTCGAATTTCAAAAAGTCCTTTTAACCTAATTTTGTTCAGCAAAAAGGAAAGAAAAATTGTCCGACAATTTTTGATAAAGCTTGGTTCAAAACTGACGTTAGATTGTTAAATCGTGACAAAACAGTGTCTCTTCGGTACATAAGCGTTACGGTTTTCGTCGGGAAATAAAAAAATATAGTTGCTAATTTTTGACAGAAAATAAAAAATTATAATCCACTTTGATCGGAAGGAAAGTCGCAATACAATCGTAAATTACTGCAGTAAATAAATTTTTAGTTTCAAAAACAAGGCACTTTAGTTTTAAGCCGGTATAAAACACGAAAATCCTACACATACTTTACAATAGTTTCAAACTTTTTAAAGCTTGTTAACACCTTAAGAAAACATCAAAGCTTTCGATATCTCGGTTCTCATTCTATTTCGTACTAAAAAAATTTGAAATTTCCGACTGATAAGTGCATTCGAACTTATTTGCTGTGGCAGTTTAAAGAATTATGACAACACGCGTATTAGTTTATATATATATATATACTTACTGAAACAAAACACATAATAACCTAATGCTTAATCATTTATATTGAATGGTCCATTCGCGAAAATAGAAAAATGCACACAAACTTTTCTGATATTTTATTACAAGAATATAGTATAAATATTTTCATTTTGTAATACGCATACTCTCGCATACATATCTTCTTTTATACATGTTTGCAGTAGGTCACACGCAGGCCTCGATCATTATAGTATACATTACTCAATAATATATTATATATAATATATATATATCATATACTTTTAAGTTACTTGTACATAACTAACATTAGCTATAAGTTACTGAAAACATACTTGGCAATTCACGTCTAATAAGTTTACAACGAAGCAGTTTTTTTTCTATAGCCTCAAGGTATTGCACAACCCCGTGCTTAAATTCACGCGTCGATATTTATAATTGATATGTCAAGTTTTTACAGTGAATAGTTTTTCCTCTTCTTGAGAAAAGCAAAGTCCGACGAATGTTGAAGAGCGATCCAATTTTGTTCACGATTATTTCCAACTGTTAGCTGAAATGTGTTCAATTCACTTATTCACATTTAAGGTTAAATTAGCCATGAAATTATTTATCATGTTAAACTATCATATTTAGTTTAAATGCTATATAATCCAAGAATATAGTACAAAAGATAGGATTTTATATGACAAATGCACAAAATAGACTTTATGAAATAATAATGTTGTAAAATATATAAATGATCGGCGAATAAAAATTTCATCGTGTTTTGTATTTAAAAATATTTTTCATACATATTACATGCATTGCGTAAGTGATATTGTTATCAATTTATATTGCAATATATTTTGTTTGTATTTTATCATTAAAACTCAAAACAATATTATATAATAAAAATTGTACGAAACAACGTGATCACGAAGTTTTTTCTTTTTAACAAAACCATATAATATATATTCATACTTATATATATTAAAAATACATTTCTATTTAAACTATTAATCTTCAATGTAAAAAATAATCAATAATTTTGTAGATATCTATAATTATAATATTCTATAATTACTGATTTTTTTTTTTTTTTTTTTTTTATCAATTTCTACCTATTACATAGAAACAAATAACATATGTTGTAGAAATAATTATAAATTTGTAATATTATTTTGTTATCATTTCGAAAGATATAATTCGAGGGAAATAGTTAATAGATTGATAAAATTAGAACACAATGATTCAAATTCGGATGTTCAACATTTTTAATACAATAATTATTCGAGTCTAGTACATTTATGAGTGCAACAAATTATTAAAAAAGATTCGCAATCAAAGCAATTGAACTGTTTCCATGGAATATATTAAAATTATTATTTAAATGATTTTTTACAATTATGTACCATCATAAAATGCTTTTGTAAATTTAAATTTAGAAATTCTTTAATAATGAAATTATTTATTCGTTAAAAATAAAACTTTGCAAATAGATCGTATTTAAATAAATGTGCGATGCTATTTATTTAAGTTAAAACAAATTTGTAAATAAAAAGTTATTTAACACATCTTAATGTTAACTGGTTATTTATATTTAAAAGTTTTCAACATTGTATTTAAAGTTTATCATAAATAAGTTAAACATAGTCAAATAATATTTCAAATATAATGAAGTAGAATATATAACACAAGTGAACAATTTAATAATTTGAATTTCAAAATTAGTTTAGACTCAAACTTTATTGAACAAATATTTTAATAATTTATATATAAAAATATTTTATTATAAATTAATAAATCTTGAACAATATTTATTATATTATATAAAATACGCGCTTTTAACATGATAAAATACAAGAATAATTAATTGATTTATGAAATATATAAATATACGTGAAATATAAAGTAAATTTAGACTTTTCTTCCATACTTTATTTTGCAAGTTTTAAAAGCTTGTTTAAATATATTGCAATTAAAATGGGATTATATTTTTATTTTTTTTATTTTTATTTGAAAAAACATTTTTATTTTTTATTAATATATATAAGTTACATGATATCATTTTTATTAGTCTAAAATTTAGCATGATACTTATGGTACAAGCAAACGATTTCTCAAATGAAAGTTTACATAGGAATTCTTTGACTTTTATCTTAAAACTCACTCATATTTCATATCACTGTATACATATATATATGCATATACTACATGTATTGATAATAAGAAAGTATGTGAAGACATTATTTAAAAATTGTAAAATAAGATGTAATTGTTCCTTCAAAATTGAAATATACTCTATTTATAATAAAACGATTTGCAGTGTTTTTTCTTTTCACTGACTAACATAATATTTACCTTGGTAATATACATCTCTGTACATAGTAGGACAATTTTTAGTGCCCTGAAAAAATTACTTATTTATTAATTGAATAATTAAAATAAACATTTGTATAATATCAGTGTTAATGAATAATTAATACATCGAAATTCACGATATCTTCGTTTTAAATTTATTCAGCGTTCTTGTACTAGCGATGTAAGCTATATTTTATTCTGTAGTTGAATAGTAATGAAAGCAAGTTTGCAATAATAATTGTTTCACCCAAAAGCGGAGTGGAAGATTGCACCCCCAACGAATTATAAATTAATTAGACAGTTAAATGCACAATTTAACATTTTTAGATTCATTTTTTACAAGAAAAAATGCGTTAATTAAATAAACTATATTTAATTGTTTAAAGAAATGCCGTCTTCAATGTTATAAGAATTAATTAATTAATAATCATTTAATATTATTATATATTATTACTGCACATATATGTTTTATTGCAAATTAATAACGTTGTTAATAATGAGATCCTCTTATTTCATTTATTTGTTTAAAGATTATTCGTTACTCGTGTCAACTCGATAGCATCCCTTTAAATTAAAAAAATGTTTATTAAAGTAAAATAAAATATACTCTATAAATAACATCGAAGTCGATGTTTATACATGAGTGACTTTAGATAAACTTGTGTATACGAATCAAAATTTAAGTTATTCAGCAGCTTAATAATAAGTACGCAACATTTATAATTAAAATTTTCGAAATATCAATGATAGCTCGCGCGACACAAAAAGAATATTAATTTACAAAGTATATCCGGTGGCGCTGTAAAATAAATTCCTGCAAAATTAATTCCCAGTATACCTTACGTCGCTAGTAAACTATAGTAACTCAGTTCTATAATATCGCGTATATAATTCGAAATACGTTTTTAAAAAAGTACCTGATTATTAAAATCTATATTCGTTCGCACAGGCCGGTGGTGTAATTTCTGCGGTTGCCTGAAGTTATTCCCAAGAGGCGCTTTTGGATTCGATTTATCACCTTGCATCAATTTCCTTAATCCGAGAAGCTGCATCCAAAACACACGAAATAATTAATTCGCATTCAACTAATCTTGCAATCTTCTTTTATCCTTATAAGAAGCGACCGAAGCCTGTTATTTCCGAACTTTATTTATTACCGCAATAACAATCAAATCTCTGAAATTTTGTTAGGTTTTCACGTATGCAAATCAAACCGAAATTTCATACTCAATATTAATTTTGTTCGTGATTTAACGCGTTTCATTCTTTATGCAAATGTTCTATCAATCATTGCAAATACTTGTTAGTTATATGCAAAGGTTTACAATTTTTGCGAAAATGACGAATTGATAACATCGGTCCATATAAAAGTGTATATATATTCGTTTCAAAAATGACATCCAAAAATAGTGATTTGACTGATTTGAATTCCATTATGAGCTTTGTAATGAAAATGTCAAGAGTGCTACAAAATATAAGGCGGAACTCACCTGCTGCTTCGTGATGTATATGGGCTTATTTAGAATGATCCACGTGGTGGTTTCGTGACAGGCTGGCATGGTCGTGGAACCATCGTATGTCATGTAATGTGTCGTGTCCGGTAGCAGTTCTCGCACCGCGAAACGTTTAACATCGACGGTCTGCCCTGTACAATTAATTCGATCGATAACGTCAATCTGACACTTCGCATATAGACGCGCGATGTATATCTATATTGTTCAATCATTTCATCACGTATTATTTAATCAAAAATATAAAGCATATTAAGTACACAAGATTTTCAAAAATCTTTATATATATATATATGTTTGACGTTAGGTGAATGATCGACTTGAACTTATTAGAGCTATTTAAAAATATGGAATACGGAAACATGCGAACCTTTATAGCACATAATTGGAAGAAATGTATTTGCATTGCAGAGTTTTCCGACCACTGATTGCTAAATAATTGTAGCAATACTAAAACGTGCAAATCTTTGGATGATAGAATCATTTAAATTTAAAATAATTAAAACTTTAATCAGGTATATCGCGCCTTTATTCGTTCTTTAATTCTTATGAATTAGTAATCAGTTACTGTAAAATCTTCGGAAATATGACTTTTAGATTTAAATCTGCAATCTTGCATTTAAGTCTGAAGGATTTTTTATTCGAAAACGCCAAAAACCATGTTCTTCCTTGGGAAATCAAAGTGCAGAAACTGAATTGCAAATTAAAAGTTTAAAGAAGTTGACGAATTATTACCTCCCTTGTCAAGTAAACTGATCTTTATTAACTTTATAAACGTAAATATTAGAGGCATTTCCATTCTGAATTAACTATCTGCTGAATATTAAAAAAAATGAAAGAAGAAAGAAGAAATGTACATTGGTTAATTGTTATTAGCTTATCTGCTTTTTATATTTCAATTTGATTTGTCTCTTGAAATGCGTTATTGGTCATTTTGCAGTTCTTATCCAATTAGTAAATTCTTATGAAATAAATTCTATTAGAGGAGAAATCAACAATAATTTTATTTCAGTTTATAAAATAAGTATACATATATATTTTTAATCTATGAAAAATATTTTATAATTTTTTTATTCGTAACATACATGAAATCGCGATACAAATACTTTTACATAACGTATTACGTATATAAATCAAACTTTTACTCTTATTTTATTTCGACAACATTTGATGATCAAAGGGTAAAATTCAAATAGATACATTTTCTTGTTACGCATCAATCTTTTAAAATAAGATGAGAAAGGAACATATTCTTGATTTATATAGAAGCTATTAAAAATAGAACTTATCCCAGACAGACAGACTTTTTTTATACATTACATAAATCAATAATATATTGATATATTTGTAATAATAAATAAATAAATATTTATATTTATTCTAATAAAAATGTTAATTATAATTTTTAAGAAATACTTTATATGATAAATCTTATTGAAAATATTAACAAATTTAACATTTTGATGATGTACTTGGATCCCACAAAAGTTTTTGAGATAGGAAAGTTTAGTTGAATCAACCAAATATTGATTGAATAAACTAAACTGCAGGGTTGACAGGCATTGAACTGTATATTTAGTTGATTAAATAAAATTATGTAGGAAATGAATTAGTTAAGATGCCGAAACCGTTTAATTTGCACACGAAGATACTAATTATTGAATTATTATAATATATTAAATACAAATTAATATATATTAAATTTTAGATTTGGAAGAAAATTTAAATTAATTGAAAAGTTCGCTTAATTTCAATGTTACACATTTTAATTAATTAAATTCAAGAAAATATATTTGATTAGACTTCTTTTATATAACCGTTTACTATTTTTTTTAACTGTCGTCCAATTATCTTTCGAGGAGCAAGAAAATTATAAATGTGATTATAGAAACGAACTAAAAAACTTGAGCATTAGTTTTTTTAAATTTAAAATTCTGCTTCCTTGCTCACATAAAGCAGAAGAATTTCTTTTCTCTGATATATTTTCAAATCAAATTTGAAACAGACCACCTATATGCATATAATAACAAGATTTAAAACAAAGTGCTTTATTGAGTTAAGATTGTGCTTTCAAAATTTTAAAGCTAAAGAATTAATAATAAAGTTACAATTAATGCAACGAGTACCTATCGGATAAGTATTTCAACCAACACCGGTGCAATTTTATACAAGGCATAATTGGATAATATTTCCAATACATGGTGGTTCGCAGTTTACACTGTAGATTAAACTGTTTCCTCATAAAACTTTCACAATTCCAATTGTTGCTATTTTTAAGCCAGTATCTTTTGTCTGGCGTAGCATCGCTACTGTTTCTGTAATCAGACGTTATCGTTTTTGTCGGCAAAAAATTTGCAATGGTGCTTAATGGCGGCGTTCAGATTACTCGGAATTTTTAAACTACTTGAACATTTTTCATGAAAAACACCAACTGTTTTATAAATTGTAACATCGATTCTTTTAGCGCGGAGGGAATCTAATGTTATGGGAGAAATCGAGAAAGCTTTCATATAAAAAAGATAAAACTTGTGTTAATTTTTCGCCCACACAACAATAAAGCAATTTTCAAATGATCCTTCTCCGAATAATAGCTGCAACATACGTAATAAATGTCGCTGAATAATTCAAATGTGACAACTTGTATTACTAACGATAGTGAAAAAGAATTATTAAATAGCAATTTTTTCACTATTTTTTATTTAAAATTACCCTTTTCAACTGTGATATTGTTCACGTTTCTTATAAATGCACCTGTCGTATTTCACTTTAAATTACTCGGCGCTGCTTCGATAATATTGCGCACCGTCTTAATTTTATTTAATTTTTAAAGACTCACATTTAGTACCGCTGCTTTAAAAAAAGATATTTTTCCCTTCGCTAGAATATGTTCTCTCCAGATTATTCAAAAGATAAAAATACGTACATGTTAGACCAAGCATGAAAATCTCCAAAATAACAAGACCAGAAATGTTAATAAGGATTTTCATTTATCAAATTTAAATAAGTATTACTAAAAGTGATGTGGTTGAAAAATGTACGTTCTTTCAAAGCATCAACAATTAGGACTGTTAAGTATTTTTATTCTTGCTTAAAGTGGTAAAAAGTTACTATTAAAATGCGCTCGTCATATCATCCACGCCATTATTATACAAATAGATGTACGACTTTTTAGAAACTAGGACAACGTACGTGATAATTTTAATAAAATTTTAATTCTTGTATTATCGATTTTGTGTACCGGCAATTTTCTGATAGCTTGAATTATTTTACGTTTTTGAAATTAAATAATTGATGCGGCTAAGCGATCATTCTGTATGCATATTCACGAATCAGAAATTAACATTTTGAGTACTTAAATAGATCATTAACAAGCCAATTATATCTTAATAAATTTATTCGCTCGTGTATCATCGTTTGCTTTATATAGTTTTGCTTATTCCCCGTGTATTCACGTACGCACGTCTAGCACACTTATTTATCTCTATCCATCTATTGATCTATTCTGCTTCATCATATCCTACCTCTGTACGTGACTTTGTCCAGCTGATCTGTGAGTAATCTCAAACTTGGATTTGAAAGATCGCCGATCTGAAAGAATATTGGAAGTCTAATATGCATCGTGCTAAACATGTATCTTTATAAAGAATCAAATTTCTAGATAAAATACTATCTCCATGGTAGATTAGACACGTACCTGTAACAATAAGGACACTGCCACTACCCCTTGAGCTCGTAGCAGGGCATCCGAAAAATTGTTATACAGTTGCGAATTAAATCCATAAATTTGAATCTATCAACAGAAAATTAATAATTATCGGCCAGAAAGGAAAATCGATAACAAACAGAGATTGTTTGCTGATAAATTTAAATAATATTGCATTCGTGTTGACCGATTAATAGATCTAAAGTGTATGAAATATTTATGTCTAATTAAATATCCAAACTTCATATTAAAAATATAATATATCAAATAAAATGAATCGATCTACTTTTGTTACTTTCGTTCCATAGTTATAAGATTCAAAATATACGAAAAGTAATTTCAGATATATAAGTTTATAGAATCTATACACTACGTATATTCTATATATATATATATAGTATATGAACGTTTAATCTTTAACAAAATTTATATTATTTTTCGATTATTTTTCGCTTATTTATAAACGCAAGCTGTTCGAGTTATCAAATTTAGATTCCGCGCAAACCCACAATTTATAAACTAGAAAAACACCTCTTATTTTTAAAATCCTTCCATAACATATTACACCATTTTGTTACTATATCGGTATATCAATCGTTGTGAAATTTCAAGCATTATGTAGCGTGACTTACTTCGGCAGGAAACGCATAACCATCGACGGTGTGTTCGCTGCCGACCTTATCGTCTGTGCCATAATGTAGATGGATCTCGTGGAATTGATAACGGTAACTGAGTGGACCTCCTGATATATTGACGGTATGTTTTGTATCATCAACGAGGAAGACAATACTGTGCCCTGTGTTGGTCAAAATGCCGCTGACACGATGTTTGTCCAAATGAAGCACTTGTAAGTTGGGATCAAATAGCAATTTCGTTGGTTCGAGATTTACAGGAGACTGCCTTCGGCCCTTAGCGCACAACGACCATTCTGGATTGATGAGACCCCAAAACGAAGGACCTGTTTTCATTCGACTTTGTTAATAATATTACACTTCTACAATCCTACTTCAATAATAAACTAATATATTTGGCCGATAAGCATCGTGGTTGGATACTCTTTATATTGATTAATTTGATGTTTATAATTACTTTCAGTGATTGTATTTATTGTTCTTTAATATTTTATCAATAAAATGTTGTTTTAATTAATGAAAAATGTATTATTAAATAACGCCTATTATAACCATATATCATCATTGTTCTAAGTTATGTAAATTTAATTCGTATAAAAATAACACATAAAGAAGTATCTTGTGGATTTTTACACATTACATATATTTTATTTTAGATTATAGTAAATATTTGATTCAGCTAAAAATAATAATTGAATTGACCAGAGTAAACGAACTTTTATTGGTATACAAATCATGCAAAGAATAATTAATCTATTTTTTATATTTATTGTTTTATTATTAAATATTTATTACAATTGATTTTTAAAGTATACTGAATGTTTAAGAAAATTTTACTATTAATAATTATAAGTATTATACATATTTATAGGTATTAAAGTAAATAATATATAATTTATAATTCACGTTTTTACCAGTTTGTATAGCTTTTAAATAAAAGTAACAATGAATTTATAAATACGGTCCTATCCTTAAACATATAACTTTAATTTTGTATCGGTAATTTTGATCGAAATTTACCTATAATCTGCTTCACCCTACGGCACCCCTTTACGGGATCGTTCTTACTAGTACCGCCCTACTTACTTAAATATCTATATACTACACATATATACTTATTTGATATATATATATATATTCTATCTTAGTTTTCTTAAATTATAATAATAATAACAATAACATTGTGTGATGAATACAATATTATTAACCATAAATCAAAGTTCATTATTAGCTTATAAAAACAGTTTGTTATTCATTTTAAAAATTAATTTTTCTTCATTCAATTTAAAATAGTTTTTATAACTTTTCATGGCGTTCATTTTAATTGATAGCTCAGAACCACTGAAAAAAGTTGTATCTAAACGCTGGTAGTCTTTTTGTCGCGTAATGTTTTTTGTAAGTTTGGTTTATTGTGTAAGTGTAAGGTGTTTTCAAATCTTTTTCCGAATTAGATCATAAATGTTGATACAATAAATTGTATAGCCGGTCATTTGAACGAGATGGATTTGACATTTTTTTGAGATTTGTGATGAACCCTCTTCTTGTGATTACGAATTGGTCAGATTTATCGTCGAATAAAATTCATTTCAGTCCCATGCTTGATATCCTATTATTAATGAAATACTCCAGCCTTTAGTACTACAATCCTTCAATATTTCGAGTATTATTTTATAGTTAATAAGTTTTGTATCGACAAATGTGCGCTTCCGTCGGAGTCACGGTGATTTTTTTAATCTTCTTGAAGCACTTTACTGCACTAAAACTCAAAGAGTGGACCTTTTGAAAGTGGGCATCAAGTGATGCTCATCGTAATTTTAGTTAAAAATCACAGATTATCTAGTAAACATTTCATTTTATCACATACTTGACTAGCTTGTTCGCTCATAGAGATTAAAATAATAAAGTAAAATAATTAACCTAGTTTATTTTTATTTACCAGATATAATTAAAAATCGAAATAATATTTAGGTTGAACTCTTCAGATATATAAAAAGACTGTAACATCAGAAACTTAATTTTGTTTATTTCTTCTCGGGGATGAGCAAATTGTCATGCTCATCTTAACAACGCAGTTCTTTTAAATAGCCATATGGGAAATTACCGTAAGAATTTCTGGTGAAACAAAATTAATCGTATAGATTTCTTAGTAAACATACTATATATAGTATTATTTTATATACAATATCTGAAAACTCCAGAATACAAAATTTAAAATGCAGCTTTGTATTTGTTTTAACTAACACAAACTCAGCTACTTCTATTCAACTTGAGCATCTGAGATGATAAGGATGGGTCTTGAAATACTGCTCCCTCAGGTGTCTTAGTTGAAAATTGGACAACTACGATTTTCTGTTCGTTGAAAATCGACTAATAATCTAAGTTATCTCCGAATGTACAGCATCCAATTATTATTAAATTCAATCATATCACTCCGCTCATTATTAGGAAGCTGAATGACAGTCTAACACCCATCGTTGATATTCCATGCACTTATAACTGAATAATTCGAGTTAGAAAACTCATCCGATTCGTCATTCGTTGCTCTTTACCACATTATAAAGCTGGAGTGAAATTCCATGAACAGAAAATGGCTTCATTATCTGCTTCAGAGTCTTTCGTCCTTTATGACTCAAATTCACAAAGGCGTTGACAGCTTGATTATTTCACACCTGGTCACTTCCTTCTCTAAGGATTTATCATCGACTTTCTACCTACATCATTGTTTAGCAAATTACAAGCTGACTAAATTGTCTCAACAGTGTGTGATAAGTGTTCGAGCATAGCTTCGGTATATATTATTAGCATAAAGTTTTTGCAGTCCCTTAGCTTATAATTTTTGCAGCTGCGAGCATATTGCAATTGTCAATTGTATACTTTGACAATTTGTTTACTTGTTTGTTTTTAATTATATTAGCGTGTCTTGTCATCTTGTTGATGAATATATATTTATAATATATTTAATAAAAACTATGAACTAGCTCAAATAGAAATTTCCTCGTATACAAATTTTAATAAATTATATTGGCATTAAAATAGCAGGTTAACGTAAATTGTAAATCAATTCCATCCTATTTATATTTATGAATATATTCTCTAAATATTCTTAAAATACTTCTACTGAAATAAATTGAATTCATATATTCAATTGATATAACGAATGTAAGTAATGAGTATATAAAGAGATGTGTAATGTATATTTTTAGTACAATTAATTTGTACATATATATAGTTAAAACTTAGTCAAAGAGTTCATATATTGTATATAAAATAATATACTACTTTGACACCACAGTTTCTTTACGTAAAATTCATGCGAATATTTTCATATAAATTATAATTTTTTTATGTTGAAGTATTAAAAAAGTATTTCATTTTCATTAAATGTTTTTAATTAAATTATATTCAGTTGATACTATCTTATTTCTAAAATGTAAACTACATAAATGCATTAAAGTTGAAGGAATGTTCAGTTAATAGACTATAATTCAATATCTTAACATTAAATATTTATAACAGTGCCAAATTTATATAAATTTATTATTAATAAAAATAATGGTTATTCATAATAATGATACAAAACAATTTTGAAGTATTTATTTCAATAAATATAGACATCAAAAATTAATAATTTCATTGGTATGAACATATATACATGTTGTTAATTACATTTAATTATGTAAATTTATTCAAAATCATTAATTCAAGTAAATTAGTAAGTTTAATTTGAAATTAAACAATTTAGGAAATAGATGACTTTTTTAAGAATATATTAAACACTTTTTTATAGTTATAGGAATAAATATATTATATTGATTTATATAAATTTAAATATTTTGAATTGAACGAAATAAAAGTATTTCGATGATAACGATTAAACGGCCAAGATTAATAATATTACCGATTAATATATGAATGCGTTATAAATATGTGTATATTTAAAAGAATGAATGTGTATATAATATATGTATGTGCATATTAGATAATAATATGATGAAGCGTTTGGAAAGCTTGTTTAGAATTTTGATATATAGATGTAGACATAATTAAATTGTGATTATAATAAGTTAAAAATATAGTTATATTAACTAGTATGGCCCAGTACTTGCCTTTACCGGCCGCCAAATTGTGGTTAACCAGATTCAGACTAGCGAATAAGACTATATTTGTTAAAACTAACATAAGCCAACATTTGTGCGTTTACAGAACCGACATCAGCCCGATCTAGTACCACTGATGAAAAATTAACACATTTTTGGTTTGTCTACCGTCATTTTAGTTTTATGGCCATTATTGACATAGTATTGTATTTCACATGCACCATTTATTAATCCAACGTCAGCCAAGACTGGCACGATGGAGCCGACATCGATCCAATTTATTTTTTATGTCAGATTTTGACAGATGGCCCGGTATTAATACTGCACTGGTAGCCAGACTATGATTAAATTTACACCAAATTCGAAACAGGCATGGTACATTACTGATATCTACGCATTACAGAATCTAATGCAATACTATATATGTAATTTTTCTTGTACATAATTTAAGCTCATGGGTGAATTGACGGAGTTACCATTCTACGATCGGGAGGTGAAGTAGTATTGGCAATGATCATTGCTTAGATAGGTGACCGTTCTGCAACAAATGTTTCAACAGTATGTGAGAGTATATGAGAGTGTGTGATTTTTATATATCTGGGCT
>JABFQC010002808.1:0-15284 GCA_022817085.1 Psilanteris sp. ZL-2020
TTTAGATGTTAGACTGTAAGAATATTTTAATCTAAAATATAGATTAATTCCTCTTGTCGATATATTGAATGGAAAATCATCTGAACTTTAAACGATTCCTTTTTATTATAAACGATAGTTTTAAGAGCGAAGGATATCATGATTAGTATTATGGAAATTACTATAGTTCATAGAAATTTGTCTTATAAAATATAGCTAATTTGTCTAGAAGATATTATATTGTATAGAAGATGTACATTTACTTTATTTTATAGTAAAATGTCATAAATATTTTTCTCCGTGTATATAATATGTTTCCAATCTGAAAGTCTTTATCTAAGATTCCATAGTCTTAAGATTGAATACACCGTTTCAGAATTTGGGTTTTTGTAATGAAATATTACCAAGTGGATTGAATTTATTGTGCCGACAACGGTGTTAATTTACACCTCTTATTTTTCATTGCCAAAAATCAATACCCACTGGCCCGTTGAAAAAAACATTCTCTCGCGCGGAGTAAAAATATTAAATTTCCATTCACTTTCAATTTATCTTACTTGTTATTCTTTATACAAACAAATACATTTCGCAACCGATATCTTTCTTATAATACGTGATAGCATTTACAAAAAAAGCAAATAAATAACCGTTCGAAGTATAGATTCATATTTTTTGCCGATGCCCAACAATAAGACAGATGATAGGGAAAAATTACAATATGTAAATAGTGAAAGCCGAAACTTGGACAAAAATAGCTTACACATTTTTAAATCTTGTATGGTAATTTTGATGACATTTTCAAGAGCTTTACTATTGAAATCGCAGTTTTTCCACAACAGCTTTTCTACGCGCGCGCTCACGCAGCAGGAATAATCAGAATAATGTAATGCCATTACAACCAATCCGAATTCCCCGTGTATCCATTAATTTTACCATTTTGAAATTAATCGAATTTTTGTTAAATCTTTTAATTCAAAACGTGCAATTGCTGAATCAATAAAGGCTTCGAATTTGCGTTTAATTTTTATTACCGCGTACTCGTGATTAATCGTATCAACTGTTTTCATTTATTTCAATCCCACTTTTTCAATTATAATATATATTTGATAAATGCGCGTCTTGCTTTAACTTTTATTGACGTTAAATGAAATATACGAAAGTCGAAAAACTCCGACAGATAAGCATTCCGAATGAAATATTCAATGCGCTCTTTTTTCTTCGTCTTCTTTTTTTCGCTTTTAATTCGAGCTTGTTTTAAATTTTCGATTTCGTCATAAAGAATGCAAACAACGTATTTTTTCAGTTTACTTGTGTACTTATTGAAAGCCAAGTGCATTGGTATTACAGAATTCGCAATGGTTGTAATTCAACCGAAGATATCACTTTTTCGTGGTGCATCGTTCGATTGGCGTCGGCATGTTGAGGTCGCGCCGGTTATTACCCGGGAACTCTGTTTATCACGATAATTGGCAGTCAAGTGCTCTTCAATTGGGATAACCAATTTGTTGAAATGTCTCGGTAACGCAAAGATAACACAAATGGCAAATATATTGTTTGAATCACATTAGTGATAAGAATTCAGCGAACTTTCATTTTAACGATTTTTATTTGATTCTGTCAAACTACATGAATTTGTTGGTAAATAGTGGCAATATTATAGTAAACAAGGTCAATGTTTGTAAACTCCGCTATTGTTTGTAAACACTGTCAATGTTTGTAAGCAATGTTAATGTTTGTAAACATAATGTTTCCAAGTTTACGACAAAGCGAAGATGAAACTAAATTAATATTAACTTTTGTACATGCTTTTTATTCAATTATTCTTCTCGTTCGATATACAAATAATATACATAATAAAGTGAATTATAAAAACCGGAGCTAATTTCATTCAGAGTGTAATATTATTATTTGACATTTTGTACTTTCGTACTAACTTGAGAAAAATATGATTTAAGAAGTTTTCCTCGTTCACAGCAGTTGTTGATACTCAGGACTGTTGTAAAATTGATTTGTTCTTTCCAAGTGCAAATGCGTACGTAACTAGATTTAAGTTGGGCAATAATATCATTTAAACTTTCGAAACAATATATCTGTTTTCTGTGAGCACACAATTCGGGAACTGTTTTATTTCAAATTTGACTTCATTTGATAACCAAAAATCTGTTTGCATATTTAGCTTTGATACGTTTGTTTTTTGTACGCAACACGGCTGAATTTGCGAATACTTGTTGAAACTTCGAAATAATTCAACCGCTTTGAAATCTTGGTGTTACATTAACGATGGAAATGTTAACTTTTCAGTGACGATATAACAATCGTACAAAATTAAAGATATTGGATTTTTATCCGATAAATCAACGAAACTAACGAAAACTAACAAAGAATTAAACAATCGAAATGTTAACTTTGGAACGTTGATTATATAACAACCATTAAAATTTAAAGATTATTGAATTCTTTATTTACGAATTTAGATATCATATACAAACTGTCGATATGAATTGCTAAATTAACCATTTTTATTGCAATTCATTTAATATGCTTTTTACGGTATAGTGAAAAATACGGAATTGCGTTGCTCGATTTTCTATATAATAAAATTAATATTAACGTGAAATAATTAAATCACGAAAAAATATAGGATTGCACTTAGAATATGTGAAAAGAATTAGAAAATGTGCGAAGATTTCGATATTCTTTGCCGCTAAGATTGCTTATTCTTTCCACCTTTTTATCCGCGCAGAATTTCCATTCATGTTTCTTATCTACTTTCATTCGATCTGACTAGAATTCATTGTAAGAATTTCAATCCAATAAGTACATTACTTTTATGTAATGCATTATCGTAAAACGCATTAAAAATAACAATCAAATTGAATTTGCAAATACGTGCAAGACGAGTGAATTAGAGTTCATATTATTAAGTGGAACAAATTTACTAACATGTCTTCAATTATGCATCGTCTAGAATTAATTGATCAAGTCGCAACAAAAATCTTGTATTTTTAATGATCCACTTCGATGATTTGTTTGCTCAATTGAATCCAAATTTTAATCCAAATAAGAAATCATTAAACTAAACAACCGCTTTCACATTTACATTACGTGTTAATGTATTTCCAATAAAAGCTTCTTACAGTCGCTAATATAATTAATTATTATGAATTTGTCTGTCTTAAAATAAAAAGACTATCCAGTTTTCATTACTTCTGATTCACAGCAATCACCTCCGTAAAATTCACATCACCAAATCATTGAGACCCTTATAATTTCTAAATTGTTGTGAAAATTAATTAATTAATTGTCGCGACCCGGTGTTAATTAATTGCGCCACCATACCCCGAAAAACCTTTCGCGCAAACTCAAAGACCAAATCACAAACACTCCTATAATTACATCGGATTCGTGTTATCAATACAACGTGATCCATTAAACTGATGAAGCGACTTCTAATCGTAGCTTCAATCTTTCAAGCAGGCTCAGCGCAATGACAACCGAAATTATTCATCGTCAAATCCTCACCTCTTTTGCAGCGCTGCTTTGTCTGTTCTCGAGTACCCGTGGTTCCGATCTGTCATCTCACCGACGTCAAACAAAACCATGCCCGAATCGCATCACATATACGAAACGAATTTGATCGACCGTTGTCCAAAGAAAGCGCGCTTCTTCCGCGGTACCAACGATGACCTTGAAATGGACGCGTTCGCCAATCGCACCCAAACGTCCGTATCGCGATTAACGTCAAAGTTCGACCGAAACCAAAGGATATCTCGTTGCTGGATCGCGATCACGTGACGTCCGGTTAGCGGAGATGCGCGGCGACAATTGGCCTTGCAAGGAAGCGATTCCGAAATTCGGCTTTTGTTTGCTAAAAGTCGATGCTCGTTCCCCCGAGGGGGCTGAACCGAACCGGCTCAGGCCGCGCACGTGACACTTTTTATCAGCGAAATCACACGTGTCACGCGGGATTACCGGGCTTTGTGACTCGATTGACAAATGGTCCAACGCATGTGGCGCGTCGCGCACGACTGAGGCTGGAGTTTGGCAGGTTCGGCCGGCTCCATCCTCTTGCGCGAATACACCCCCACCAGCCGAGTCAAGCTTCCACCACGATCCGGCACACGGGCGCTTGCTCTCGTTCTATCTTTTCATACGATCCTCTTCGGATAATGCACATCGAATGGAAATTTATTTCCGTGAAATATAAATAGCCGGGGCGATTTTTGTTCGATTTATATGCCACTTTTGCGTTCGCCGGCGTCGAAAACGCGATGTAAAACAGATTAGAGCGACTAATGGAAACGGCAAAAGGTCTTAATAAAAAATGATTATGCGCAGCCGGCGTAACGTTGTTTATTGGGGCATCGACGTTTGCAGCCGATAAATATATATATTTCGGCGGGGTTCGGACTTCCGCGTGGAACGCAACGTGCGTCTTCGTTAGGCCGCGCGAATCGCTGATATGAGCCGGATGTTTTAACGGGGCAGAATTATTGGGTGACGTTTCGTTGGTCAATTTCGGTACAAATGTTTATGTGCGCAAAAAAGAGAGGATATTGTTTGGAATGATTCGATGGTGTGCACTGGTCCGCTGAGTGCTTCATTTATACTTATGAAGCACGAATTAAGTAATACGGATTTGAGCGTGTTCTTGAAATAGGACAATTAATTGGAAACTAATCATGCAAATTTGCATTCTTAAGAGTATTTGTGTACGATTTGTCTCATTAGATTTGACATATATTTGTTAGAAGATTTCCATCTCTTCGGGCGGAATTAAAAAGAAAACGCTATTATGGAAATAGATGTCTGAGAAACGTTTAAACGAGGCATTGATTTGGCTGTGATTAGGATGCCGCGTCAATATTTGTGCGGTCGTTGTGTGGTTTCATTCTGTAAATCAGGTGATATTGGCCAAGGGTGGATATTTTAAAGCGGTCTTGAGTCACTGAGCAAAATTTACTGTTGGATTAACAGACTAGACTGTTCCGCTAACAGTCTTAGACTGTAAAAATGTACAGTCGACAATGTTATAATTCTCACATTTTAAGGTTATGAATTAATTTTCATATGTGTTATTTTATTTTACTTATTAATATTATTCTTAAAAAATGAAGAATTAATCATTTGGCATGTTGTAATAAAGGTCCAAACTTATTTTGTTTTATTTTTAAAGGCCTATAATTTTGTTTAAACATCTATTTTTTTACAGTCCAAACTGTACAGTGCGGACTGTTAAAGCAACAGTCCATTTTTTCAATGTTAGGTATACAATATACCTTATTTATATATCTTATATTTATTTATATTTATTTATTTATTTATCATATTTATATACCTTATATATACAATATATACCTTATTTAAATTACACAGGGAAATCATAATAGGGCTTTATTTATCAGACCTTATATAATGATTTGAATAATTCCTGACAAGATTTTTTAACTATATCAGATAATATTTATTTAGGCATTCCAGTATTTTTCCAAATTCAGGCCTAATCACTGGATGGGGCATATACTATTTTTAGCGTCTTATAATTAATTATTTTTATTTTAAATGTGTATTTCGTGATTGTGATATAATATATATTAATTAATAACCTAATCATTAAATTACATTGTCATTATTATAATGAGTATATGCCGGTTTAAAGATAATATTAATTTATTACACAACCATACCTAGACGTAAATTATTTTTTATTTTAATATTATTAAAATAATATAAATGTTGAAACACATATGGAAGTAATGTTTTATGTTGTATATCGTATTTGATTAATGTATTAAACTAAATTTATATTTTTAATAAACTCAAGCATTGTTTAGTGGCACCCTGTCCTATAAACTAATTACAAAATTATTATTATAGTTATGATATTGGTAATTATATAAATATCCGCGTGTATAAGAAATTCATGTATAAAGAATTTTCGTTGTCATAAATAATTTTTCCAATTGTAACCTTCTCAGGAAATGGCACATAAGTCGTATTCCATTGAAAAAACGTACCTCAAAATAGCCGTATCAACGTTGATGTATACAAATTCTTTAAGTAGATATTAAATCGATCTTGCTCTGTCAATGATATGGCCTTGATCAGGATAAAATTTGGCATGGTGTATTTAGTATGATCTGATCCTGTCCATATATGGACCTTTTAAGGAACCTTTCCGAAACTATAATGATAATATTGGTAGATAAGGCTCCGAATTTATTTTCCTAATACGGTATTCATATAAAGTGTAATATGGTATACCTAATCAGGACCAGTTTATGATGGAAAGTCGTCTTCGTATCTTAAAACAAAATGTATATAATATTCGTATTAATTAGATAATTTTTATGCATTATATAGATTCAAAAATAATTATTAATTTTAATTTATCCATTATTCTAATCAAGGCCACATTTTTTCCTTATTTTATATTTGGTCATTTAATCCGTGTTCAGTTTCTTAAATACTAATGATAATTTATATATTACTATTTACTAGTTCAAATCATAACAATATTTAAGTGTGGCCTTTTCAGATTTAAATTATACACGTAGAAAAACAATTTGGAAAAAATTACTATATTAATGGTAACACCGGGATATTCTTGAAAATACTACAAAAATTACTATAGAATATAGTAAAATGATGAACCCCCATAATTAATTGATTAGAATTATGCAAATTTTGTATATATAATATAGTAATTTTTATAGTTTTATAGTAAATCCTATGGTATTTTCAAGTATATTCTACTGTTACTATTTATATAGTAATTTGTCCTATTTATTTTTCTCAATGTACGTATGGTTTTCTTAACGCGGCATTTAAATTTATCTTATCATTAATGCGCTATCATATGTAACTGAAAACTTGTGCTTCTGCGATAGTACACGTCAAACAAATTGTCTGCATTAGACAGCAATGAGTGAATGACAGTCCGAATTACCCTTTTGCTTTAATGCTGAATCGTAACTCGTATTATTTTTAAAATTCACTTACGACCTTATTGAAAATGAAACGTCGAGCCGGGATATTAAATTAATACAGTTCTTGCTCGCGATTTCGAAAGCGTGCAACAGAAGGCTTTAATTGTTCTTCGAGTGTTAGTGACTTTTGTTTCGTACTCAGACAAATGCAATGTTGTTATTTTATAATTTTAAATGGCTAATTAATTGTGGCGCAGCGCAAACAAAAGTAAACGCAAACAGCGCTGTTGGCAACACAATTTAAATGCAGTGCGTTAATAAAATCCCTTCTTTTTGTGATTATGAAAGTAAATTGTACATTAATGCGGCGTAGAATTGCAGACGAGAATGTCAAAAATGACTTGCTCTGTGCATGATATTCCAATCGTGGATTCCAAATGATTTAAGAGCGATAAAACATTTTTTATACCAGATGAAAAACAGTTTTTATTAAACAGTTTTTTAATTCTTTTTTTTTGTTAGTTATCGTTAGTTGGTATATATGTAATTGACATGGATTTCTGAACAAATTGATTTATTTTTATTATTTTTTTTTTATTTTTATTTTTTGTATAATAAAGGGTATGATTAGTATAACGCATAAGTAGTCGTGAAATTTTGAACTGTTTTTCGTATTAAAAACTGAAGGAATGTAGATAAATTTTTACATCCTCGTAAAGTTGTATGGATTTGAGACTACAAAAGATGCACGAGTAAATCAAGATATGAAACGAGCAGAGACTTAAATTGGAGTCCATTTGACTAAAAAATAAAAGCTTTATTTCGTGAAATTTATATTTTCTGATACAGGAGTTAAAATCACACGTCTATTTGGAGTCAAGTTATTATATATTTATGCTCTTCGTTATCAATTTTGTAAATCAAAAATTTAATTTACACAATAACAGATATGTATATATATATATATATATATATATATACGATATAAAGTAAGCACTATAAGCTACGTGGAAAATAATCAAACGAGGTATATTTATATTTGAACGTCAGATTCCAAAAATGTTTTATTTCCGTGCATCATATTAATTCCACGCGGCAATCAATTTGAACTTTTATTGCCGCGACTATAATAATATATTATTATCAAATTAATCAATTATAAGTTAGTACTTAAGTATTTAGTAATTATAATGATTATTAATTACGCCGTATAAGTATCATCGAACGAACAATACACGTAATAGACGGGAACCTACATATGAAACAAATCGGCGAGTTTGTTATTCTGTCATCACCAAATGTGCGAAATTTTTTGTTATTATTCCCAAACATAAGAAGCAGCATAAACTTTGAACATTGAAAAAGTATATCGTTCTTTAAAACTATACTTTAAGTAACTACGAAAACATTATTATTTTATGATTACATACTTTTTCGCGAATAAGAAAGTTTGGACAAAAAGGCGTGGAGTTTATTTGACACGAATAGAGAAATATGAAAAAACTATGACCTTTTTAAAATGCTCAAAATTGAATGTTAAAATAAATTAGTCTAATTTAAGATAATTTTAAATTTTGTTGAAATAGATTTTTTTTATGTCATATATATTGTTTTGTTTATATTTACATTTTTCGAATTTGCTTATGTTTGTATTTTTTGTATTTTGTTTATGTTTTTGTATATTTTTATGTTTAGTTTTGTGTTTATTTCTGTTTCCAATGAATTATATTTCATAAAATAAGGTTTTTGGACCGTGTTCATTCGAATTCTAACCATCCGACGAGTACACAGAAGTTTACTGTATCTGAACACAAAGCGCAAAAAATCCGAGCTTTGATTCTTAGTAATATACATTTTCGGCAAGTTTTCGCAAATATTGCACAAATAGTTTGCATAGTTTGAAAACTAAACTAATTATAACTGAGGACGCGTCTTGACATAATGTTTATGAAATCAAATAGCATAAGTTTGCGTATTGTTTGCTAACTTTTTCTACATGCAAATATAATTAAAAGTTACGCAGAAATTCTATTTTCAATGCACGATCAGGTAACTTGCAAAGTTCATTTCAGTATGTTGTCCATGCTGTAAAAAGTTTATTCTTTTGAAATATTATATAGAAATTACACTAAAAGTGAATAATACAATAAAATGTTATTTTACTTGCTGGCTTTGATACGCAAAAGAGCAATAACAATAAAACAAGGGATTATGCTGACAGAATGAAACGAGCCGATTTTATAATATGAGAAAGAATAAAGTAATTCGTGCAAAGACTTTTATGACATTTTAAATTTACGAAGTCGCAGTTAAAAAACAGAATGCAATGTTCTAAAATTTGAGTAAGTCAACGCGGGTTTCATTTAATACGCGTGCAATTTATGCGCACAATATGAAGTGAATTAATTAATAAGTGTCATATCGATAATTTATAAAGTCAGTGTTGCGTTGAATTAACTATATCAGAAGTAAAATCCAATTTCTTTTACGCAGATTATTATTGGCTCCGAATGATTTTTACGATCGTTTTGTAATTAAAATTTGAGGCTTTCATTTGCAGACACAATTTTTGAAAAACATTTTTTATTATTTTTTTATTTCCATGCAAGTTAATTGTATTCACAAAAATAATTATTTTATCATTTATTGCGTACTTTATTCCTTGAAATGAATTTCGTAATATAATTGAAATAATTTAATATCATAATAATAATAATGTGAACCGTTAATTTAGTTACGATGGAATTTTATGTTTATCCTTCAGGTATTTAATTTTCAAATTATAATAATTCTTTTTTATTTAATGTATTTTTTATAAGAATGGATACCAGCTACTTGAATATATAATTTATATTATATTTGTATGAAGATCATAGTTTTAAATAAGTTAATTTAATAGTTTTCAACTTTAATTATAATTCGTGTTTGAACTAGAGTAGAGACACTGGATATAGATCATTTTATACATACTTTCAAAAATGTTTATCTATATATGAAAATTGTTTATATTTTTGAAATAAATTGTAATCATATTTTTGAAAAATTACAAAAAATATAATCCATTTTAATTCTTTTTTTCCAATTAATTTACAACATTGGAATTTAAATACGATCCAATCAATTAGAAAAATGATTGATTAATTGATTTATAAATTGATAGGGAAAAATAAAATATGAAATTATTTGCATCTATAATAACTTAAGATTGAAGAAATATACTAGTTTTATATTATACATGGCTCAGGTTTCTGATGTACTTGCGAAACATATGTTGGAAAATGCACAGCAGAAGTATCGTCTTTCACTGATTTTCACTTGAAATAATAATTAGTTGTAGAAATAGGGAAAACATTTAAATTTCAATGGTACACCAAATCAACATATTTAACCATTGAAATGTTTAAATAATGCCAGTTATACATATAATGTTATTTTGATGCAGTTACTAACAAAGTGCCAGCTAACGGTCAAGCTGACAAATTTTGCATCAACACTAATGGACGAAGAATTATATTTACTTGGTAACTTGCGTAAAATAATAAATAACATTTGCAAACGAATATTACAAAGCCATCTGTCTTTACAGTTCTTTGACATAAAATTATTCATGACATTTCGTCGAACCATTTTAAAAGGCATTTACAATTTATAAACTTTTGACATAGTGTGTATCGCAAGTTTTGTTTTAGTACTAAAACGAGCTTTAATATAGAAGAGAAATTTCATTATTTATGAAACATTGCGAGAACAGGTAAAGAGATGTAAAATATCCTTTTAGAGAAAATTAATTTTGAAATATACCAATTAAATTTAATTTATATGTTAAAACCTGTGTTATTTGTAAGTTGTATGGGACAATTATTGCAAATAATTTTCGTTTTTCTGACTGTGTTAACGATTTTGAAATAAACGTATCTTTTTGCAAACAATTTGCATGCAATTTTTAATTCAGTTCCAGTGGAATTTTTGACACAAAATAAATTTAATTAACTTGAAAAAAATGGAATCTGAAATTATTTAAAAACTTTTCAATTCGTTCAAAACTGAATTTTCTGATTTTGCTTCAAAATTCGAATGATTAAAATCGTATTGCGATGCATTTATATATATATATATATCTTATAAAATACAAAAAATTAATTCTAGAAAATTTTGACACGGCTCGTTTCCTTTCGATTTGATAAATCGAAATACTATTAAATTGTTATGAACTGAACTATAAATAAATGACACAAAACGGTACCAAAAGTATAAATTGAAATTAACGGTAGAAATGGCCTTTCCATTCATTCACAACAAGTCCTTTGTTAACTACAAACGATTCAATTACCATCTCATCATGTTCGAGTATCAGCGTCGGTTTTTCTCAACTAATTCATACGACTGGGAATCAAAAAAAAAAAAAATTCCATAATTTTCAAAAGAAACGTCAACTGTCTATTATTATTACGGAACCAATGACAAAACACAAAAAACCGTCCACTTTCCAACGCCATAACTTACTGACGATCCAAGGAACGTTAAAAAAAAAGGAAATAAATAAGACGGGTCAAAAATCGTAATAATCGGTGGAAATTGAAAATCCCGTCCACGATCTTATAGTGACAAAGCACACGCAACGCAGAAGACAATGCGCGTGATCGCAGGTGAAAGAAGAAATTTCGTGTACCGGAGTCGTACGCCCCGAGTCGGACCCATTGATCTCGGCGAATTCTGTCGATTTTAAAGAATTTTTTCGTTTCTTTCTTTCTTTTGGGATGAATGCATCGTTGGGACATAATGGCCAGGGAGTGCGTTCGTTTTCCACTCAGATGAATTGGCGTTCTCAACCGATGCCATCATTCGTCACTTATCTCCGAGCTACTTACAATGTACGAACAGACCACATGCGGTGTGAGCGCAGCGACGAATCGGAAACCCTCTGGGACTTTGGCTCTCAACTCCCCGGCAAACAGTTATTTATCTCCGTGATTTCGCGGTCACGCGCGAATACCTGCGCACCCCATGACAAAGCGTGCACCTGGCGCACAGACACGAGAGGCGGAAACGATTGCGAGTCAAATTCGAGGATTCGTGTGTATATATATGGATATATATATATGTTTCGTTGCGACCCGAGCGAGATCAACAGGGGTGCAACCGAACAGAGAAAAGAAATTATGGCAATGCTGCAAGAACGCTTTCGGCATTGTTCCCGATTATCACGAGTGGGTTCGTGCGCTCGTGATTTTCACATATGGCTGTCGCTCGAGAAACATATAACGACGACGATTCTAATTATATGTAACAGCCAGTCAACCGGAGGATGCAAAGTTAGATTTTACGCGCTGACAAACAACCGGCTGATGCAATATCTGCCGATGTCAAAAAAATGGACGAATCATTGGTATTTGGGTTGAGTTTGTTAATAGACACCGAACGGGTTTTTGTTTGTTGGGTTTGGTAAATGTTTGATTCTACGATTTTGTAGAATTTTTTAATCTACACTGAGAACAATTATATATGAAAATTTACCACTTATAATACGAGCTTGGACTTTTAAGCGAAAAAACGTGGAATTTACTGTTTGGCAGTAATATTTTCAGATAAAGCAGTAAATTTCTACGTAAAAAATGTAAATTTTTCTGTTAAAAAGACCAAATTATATGATTTGTCGCTTAAGTCCAAGATCGTATTTTAAATACTAATTTTTCATGTTTGATTTTTCTTAGTGTGGTTTTGCGGAATTTCTTGTGCTTGTGATTGCGGAATAAATTTTTGGATTTTATTCGGGCAAAATTTTGTATTTGATTGGCAGTTTTGTGTTGGATTTGGACAAAGCTTTTTCATTAACATTTTCTGTATTTTGTATATTTCATTTTGCAGGAGTTTTGAATTTTATAGTAATGAAATATTAGCTACTGAGATTCAGTTATTTTTTATTTTAATTATGATTACGTGTTTTACTTGATTTAGTAAAAATTATTTATTTGACGTGGACAAGTTTTAGTATATGTTTAATTTTTAATATTTTTATTATTATTCATTAGTTTATACAAATTCTTGAATTGATTATTATAATATTTTTGTTAATTTGATTTCGACAAAATGTTGTATTAGTTTTACGAACAATTTTTTTTTACGTTATATTTTTGATGCCGTTGGATTTATTGTTAGCCAAACACTGAGAATAATATTTAAATGACACTAGTAAACGTTATTTTAATTTGAATAAACGTTTGTTTAATCCAATAAAACATTGATCTAAACATAATAATACATTTTCCCTGTGAACGTTTGTATCTGATTTGGAAAAACTTTTGTATTTTGCTGCGTTATTGATTGACGTTAATTCGGCTTTTAATGATATGTTGCAATTTGACGCGCGATTGACTTAAGGAATTCGTCGACCTAAATACTGACGTGCAACTAAAAACTGGTTGTATTTTTGACAAATAACCACAAGTTAGACAGAAAATAGATATGAACGTGACGGTTTTATGAGTCGCGGAAGCAGAATTATGGCTGTTTTGATAGATTGATGATTCTGACAAGTAATATTGCAGTTGCTACGACTACGAAACGATGAATTTTGTTCAGACAAGTTACATTTTTGGGAACGCCGGATCGCGCGGTAAAATTGCATTGAATGTATCTCGAATACATTTAAGCATAAATAGCGATAACGTAAATTGCCTATCTTTTTTTGATACCCGCTGTTCATAAAATTATGATTATTAAATGAAACAACACGGCATATTGTTTTATTAACTTCAAACACATGAAAATTAATTTAATCTATTTATTATTATGAATTATTTATAAATTTCCAAAAATTAATTCTTTACTTTTGATTTCTTAAAAAATTACGCATTAGCTTGTGAACAATCTCATACAAACAATTATCCATATAATGAAATATAAAAATTCGTTCAAAATGAAATACAAACGTTTGTATTTTATATTATGAGTCTTTCAAATTATTTTTAAGTTTAAATTAAAAGTTATATGAAAATCAATAGTACAGTCAACTCAGAATAAATACAAGAATTGGACTGGTGGAAGAAAATATACCGAGTTTTTTGTACTACAAATATATACCGAATATTGAAAACATAATATTAATCTGACATTTTAATATTAATATAGACACTTTCGTACCGTTATTCGTGAAAGACCAACGTCGTTTAATTTAAATTATATTTGATGTGCCCTTTTACACAGGGATTGCACTCCAGACTTAAATGCATTTGTATTTCTGGAAATTCCATAAAGCTGACTTCATATAGATAAAATAATATTAAAAACAAATGCTGTAATATTACTGCATATTTGATTTACATTAATACATTTAATATTACTTTAATAAATTAATATTCGTTAGTAAATATTACAAAAGTCGCGTGTTAACATACATTTATGCTTAACTTCATCGCTGTTAACTGTTTTTATCAATAACTTTTTTTTTAATCATTTTTTATAAATATGTATCATACAAATTATACGATGTATAAGTGCAAGCAAATAAAATAACATCAAATACACTCGGGCATCAATCAGTTAAAATAATAACTTGTGTTTAATGTTTTTTTAATTTATTAAATAATTGTGTTTTTACTCAACTGTATTTATTCGAGCTCTTAATGTTCCAACAATATTAATATAAAATGAAGTCTTGAAATGGTTTTCAATTAATTCCGTTAACATCAAATCATATCAGGCATCAATCAATTTATTTCAATCAAATAAAATAAATATTTTTATTTTTGGAATATAAAGTTTAAATATTTTGGATTGTTTATTTTCAGATCATTAATATTTAATGTATGCTGGAAAGTATCATTTTTAAATATTTGTGACAAATGAATATAATTAAACGTATAAAAATATATATGTGGTTAAATAAAGTATATAAATATATGAGTTCATAATATGCATATAGTATATCTATATTTGAATGGATGTGTCCACTTTTATTCGACCGAGTGACTGAGTGCACTAGAATATATTAGAATGTGTTTGTAATACGTGTATAAGTTACAGTTTTAGAATACATTAAAATGATACAGAGTTATGAAATCTTAATATTTATTTTAATGACAACAAATTATTGTATATTAAACGTAATTTTTAAAATGTTTTTATCCTACGGTGTTTAAATAAATAAACGTATTTAACTAAAATTTAAATTTTTAACACTTCATTTTCATTTAACAACCCTAGTAAAAATGAAAATGTATTCTTAATAATATTTACAATTTATTTGTAATATATTGATAATGCATTAGGAATATATTTGCAATATATCTCCATCAAATGTATTACCCCAAATATCAATTAAATGAACATAATAAACTTAAATAGTAGTTTTGGAATGTAGAAAGACTTCGAATATAC
>JABFQC010002809.1:0-15281 GCA_022817085.1 Psilanteris sp. ZL-2020
TATATATATATATTGCTACGGTCGAGGAACAATGTAATATAAGTATTTCGATAACGGAAAGCGAAAACATTACAAGTGTACTGGAAAACAAGAAGTAAAAGTGAATTCGTTTCCTTAGGAAAGAATGTGATTAATTTTAACGACCGCGGTGTCAAACGAAAAAGGAACGGCCGAGACCGCTTGTTAAACAAATTTCTAACATTTTTCGGCGCAAAATCATGAAGAAATATGTCTGAAGCGAGGAAAGTTTATCGCTATTTCTGAGATATCGCGCCGCCGTTAACAAAAGATTCTCATTCGCCGGGTAGCTCCGCGCCTTAAGACTGCCATTCTTTTGCCAGACGCGCTCGCAAAGACGGCGGTCCAATTCCCGTCGAACCTCCAGAAATTTCCAACATTATTAACAAATCTGAATCTAATCTTTTACGGCACATGAATCAATTGCTTTGCCGCCGTGAAAGAGCACCGAGTCGAAAGTATACGAGGGCAATACGACCCTAAATATTTTGTTTGTCACAACGTTTGGCTCGTCTCCTTTTTCCACCGTCAAACGAAATTTTTTCGATTACGACACTACATCTAATCGGACGTACATTCTAAAGGGAACGGTTCGTTCCGGGACTCAACAAATTGACGAAAACAACGCACGAAAAGTCTTGCCAGCTTGAGCGTGGAAAAAGGAGAGGACAAAAACAAAAGCTAACAAATATAGCGCCGGCGTCGACGTGGAAACGAGAAGAAGAAAGGGAGCCACGGCAACAGCGTCCAGCGAAGATGGCAGGGCGGCTTTGGTAGTGCAACCACGTAGTCGTCGTTTGTCGATCGTACCGCAATAATTCCTTATTGCTCGCCCGACTTCGCCCCGCCGCCCCCGGCCCATTCTCTGTCCCGCTGGCTCCGTCGGCCTCGCGTTACGCATCGTCTTTTTCCTCGGCATCTCACATCCATCTCACGTTCTCGCGTCATTCGGACGGAATCTATATACTATCTTCGGTTTTACACGCTCTTTTCTTCCCCCGATCGCTTTCCGAGAGTCTTTGACAACGCCAAGAATATTAGGGTCAGAGCTTTGCGAAATCTGAAGAAAAGAGTGCTAAAAGGAAGCTCTCGTCTTGCCACTCGGTTTATTTACAGAAACGTCGTCGAGTTCATTAAAAGTCGTTGCAATGGACGGATAATTTGGCGGAAGGCGCGTTCGTCTCGGCGAGTGTTCGATGTACACGCGGCGCGGACACGAATCACGTTCGAACGCGGTTCTGTTACTTTGTGTGCGCTTCGCGTAATGAGGCCGTGTTTAGGTGAAACGCATATTACCCAATTGGATGCAGATGGCGCGCGCACAACCCGCCATACGCATAAAATTAGTTACGACGTAACGTCTAATTTTAAGCCCTTGTAGGATTATGTATACAGTACGTAAATTTCGGTACGCGGTACACTGACACGGATTTCGACAAAATGCAATTCTGATTGCGCGTTACGTTGATTGGCCTGATGTTATTAATAAAACTGCGAGTGTCTTTGCGGATAAAAGTGGTCCGACGTAGTCCGTTGCGTTATCCGCGACTCCTGTACGAACGTATAAAATTAGACGCCAGAAATTACACTCGCGTAATCAAACGGCCGTTTGTTGCCGTTTCAAAGACAATATTTAATGTTCTCAAAATAACACGTGCTCGAACAAAATGGTCGGATTTTGTGTCCTCTACTTACTTAACCTGTCGAAATCTGACTTTTGCAAAACGCTTTCCATCACTCACCTAAAACAGAAACATAAAAACGGGATTATTAACAAAATTGCATCTACTTGCAAGGACGTTAAAGCTAATATATATATACATAGATATATATTACACTCTGACTTAATAATAATGCATGAACAGCAATAAAGTAAAAAAGACAAGTCGACACTGTGAAATCGCATTTTTGATGTGAATGGTCCGTTGACTTGAATAGAAATAGAATGTTCCAAGAGATAAGATAGGCACGTACAATATATATATACACACACATGCACACGCGTATATACGTGTCTGTATATCGAGAAGGAATGCTTATGTTCATTGGTCGCTCTCTTATATATTGCACGCCCAAATGTAAGATATTTTATCAAGATCAGCTACGTAAATAAATGATGATGCGAGAGCAGAGCTAAAGCTGATCCAAGAAAGGCACGCTAATCAATAAATATGTTTCTTATCTATCGCGGGATGATCCGTCCATGACGTTTGGCTATTTGGCTCTCGAGTCTTCCGGTCGCGATTTGTTTGCGCGCAACGCAAACAACAGTTCCAAAATTTATAAACGCGGCAATTAATAATGATTATTGCTTTAAATGCTCGAGCACCGTGAATCTCTCGTTGCTTGTTCGTTGTTAGCTCGGCAGATAAATTTCATTATGCAAACTAAGTAAGTCTTATCAGAATAATCTTGTAATTTAGTTATAGCCACGTCTTAGCCGTAACGATCGCAGCCATGATTATAGCAAGCAACGTTATTTCGGTTGCACCGTACGATAATGCAGTTTATTGTTCAATAGCGACTGCACTTTGGCAACCGATGCAACACAAGTTTGAGCCCGTCCCACTGTAAACGGCATACACTTTCTCAGTCACAGATTAGCAATCGTTCCATTTGTTAATACAAAGAGAGAAAAAAAAACGTTTCGCCGCAGTCGGTTATATATTTTTGCGCAACTTTTCAAACTTGCGGCAATTAATCATCAACTGGAATATAATTAATCCGCTAATTATAAACAATCTGTCGAATTTGCGAGGTAATGATAATATATTACCTGCTTTAAGCGGTCGTTAATATTTTAACAACCTTTCGCAAAAGCCCACCATCGGATTGAAAGTTAAATAAGTTTGCGCGGCGCGACTAATAAGCCCGGCGTTCCTGACAAATCAGAAGTCGATACGATAATTCGGCCATCAATATTTCCACGACAATACAAACAATTTGCGCAAAACGTCGCCAAGTTAGCAGCGCCGTAAATATGTTCGGCCAAGTTCGAATCGCGAGAAATGAATGTGGCAAATTGGTGCCCGAGTAAAATTGCGACCAGTTTCTCAGTCGACGTCGTCGTGTTTCAGAAAGAAATACTCGTCGCAACAACAAGCGCGCCAATTACTTGGCTTGGCTCACGAAACGTTTGATAAATTCATGCGTAATTAGCGACGGCTAAGATATTTCAGAACAAAATGTAATAATTCAAGCGGCGCTATGCGATATTAAAAGTCGTTTTGCATTTCGCGTCTGAAAATGTTGACAGCCGAGATGTCGCGAGCTGATTTTTGCCGTGATTGTACAAAGCAGGAAAAGTGTGTGACGGCGCGGCGAAGTTTTAAAAATTCACTTTTAATCATTTAACTGAAAAGCGTAAATTTGGCCCCGTGAAATCTACCGCCGTCGCCAATTAACTGTTTGCGTATCTTTGCAACGCCATCGGAACAAAGTGATTGGCATAATTATTTGAATTAGCAGAAATTAATACGGTTAACAAGACGTTGCTTTGTTATTCGACGGATGGCGCAGTCATTTTTAGCAATCAATACTTTCCGGCACATTATTGCGCAGAATATTGCAATTATCAGTTTATACGATAAAGCTGTGTTTATGGCTTTCACATAATGTGCGCTGCTAACCCTTAATTGCCACCTTTTACTTTGACAATCGTCACAGCACGCGCGACCTTCAACCGTTACTTTTTTATTACCGGACTCACTCGACGAGTTGCATTTCTTGCGTTTCACGTATCGGTCTAAAAATACTCGTACGCCTCGATGCAGGATCTGACCATGCCAGGTGCTTTTACTTTTATTCGGACTTCTTGGAAGAGAATGAACATCGGGAAAGTCACGAAACTGGGAATCTCATTAACTTACGAACTTGGTCCTTAATCATTTACGACGTCATTTGTTCAATTAGAAAAACCTATTCCAACAGATCACAAAATTATATTGTTGATAATCAATTGACGAATGGACCTTTAAATTGCGACTGGGCTAATTTTGTATGGCATTTCAACAACAATCTTTCGCTTATTTCCCTCATTATTCAATTAATAGTCCGCGGGTAATTGACCTGACGCGACTGTTACCGAACTGATACAAAATCTATCGAGTATATAAATATATCTGAACATTTCGTCCCGAAAATCACGCGAATTAATTCGGCAAATTTATTACTTGGGTGTAATGACAATTTGTACGCGTTTTGAGTTGTAAAATACAATTCGAATTTATATATTAATCAGTAGCATTTGTCGGTTTGGACTAATGTCCATTTAAAAACGTTAATAAATTGCAACAAGGAGATTGCAATTAAAATGATTTCTATCATTATTAGTAATAGGTGCATGTTTATCTATTTACAAACCCACTGAGACACACTCTCCCAATCGATACTGACATAAAAAATAGTTTTATATATATTTATATATATATATATATACACACACACACACACGTATATCTATGGTTTGAATTTTTCGTGCGTCAGAAACCTACTCGCGTATATACGTACATAGAAAGTCAATATTATGATACGATGTAAAATATGTAACATCAAGCGTGCTTGTACACAATATAACTAATCGATATTTTTAAAGCTATAGCAGCAGGTATCTCATTTAAATCAGATGTTGGTTATTATGTTATCCAGTTTACATAATATCAATACAAGATTATCAATGCAAAAAGTGAGAGTAAAGGGTATAAAAAAGAGTGGATGAATAAAGTGCAAAAAATATGCACTATAAAGCGCGTAAAACATAAACCGAGTAACGGAGATGCCATAGCCAATGCAAATACATTAACCCCACCCACGCAATGTCTAATGATATTTATGTTTGATCAGCTGCTACCGCGAAGTCGAGCAGAGCGAGCTCGCCAAGTTACGGTTAAATCGTGCACCGAAAAATAGCACGATCGTGTCGTTCGAGCACTCGCGCCCCCACTTCTTTGCGGTGCTTTATCGTCGTTACTTCCGTTTGTCGTCACCCACATGTTTCGTAGCGTTACTACAGTACGCGCGGATAACTCGGCCTCGCGCTGCCTCCAATCATCTTGCGTGATAAACTCGCGTACAAAATATTATAACAGACATTCGGCGCGTTTCGCTATGTCTTTTATTCACCGCTCAACCCCCCACCCCCCTCCGCACCTTTTTTCACTTTTTAATCAATTTACCGTTTCATTTATTGGACATGCGACGTTTCGCCGGCGAATAAACTTGTTATATGTGACAAATGACATTACACGCAGAATAGAATATTTTTTTAACGAAACGCATATTTCAAAATCGTTGAAATATATTGATATTTGAATTTCATTTCTATTGCGTGCTTCTTTTTAAGCGAAATAGATTTTTTGTCTGGTTTTCGGAAAAAAAAATGTGTAGAAAAAACGTTTGCGTAGAAATAGTGAAAACGTATTAAATATTTGTTCGTAATTATTGGTTCGTAATCCATGTTTTTATGAATTTCAAAAAAGAATTATAATAATTCGCAGCGAGACGTAGTAGAAGAAAATATGATTTTAGACGGAGAATGAGCAAAAGTTTACTAAAAATAAAACGGAAGGATTGTTTGTAACAAATCATCGCTCGCATCAGTGGCGAACTAAATCGAATATAGAGAAAAGTCGGTTTCTCGTTAGATTTTATATAGTTGCGTAAAATTGAGTAGCAGAGAGTCAGATTTTGCAGATGAGTCGGAGTAGAGTGCATAACCCTCTGATGTTTCGCGATGACGATAGAAATAAGATGCCGCTGGTAATGGCATGTCGCTGCAATGCCGACCCATTACAATTTGCAATTATTGCATTTCGCTGCAAATGGATTGTGCGTTTCCTCGCTATTTCCAACCCTCGAGATGGCATAGCGAGGGTTGTAAGCCGATACCAATTTCAAATAACCCGTTAACTTATTTTAGTAACGCAGAAGCTTTATTGATCGAAGACGAAGTTGACCGTAATTGAAATTTATGTAAAGTATACTGCTATTCAATTAACTAATAGGTATTTTCTCCCCCTCTTTATCAGATAATTCTAATATAAATATATTGTTGCAATAATACGCGTAACGTTTATAACATCAACATGATTCATACACGTTATGACTTCAGGCTGCGTTTCATTCGTGTCTATTAAATATTTTAATCAACTTATGTGTATGTATATATATTATTATATACGAATTTCTGTGATTTGGGTCTCGGGTATATCAATTGGTTCGTCCGGTTTTATTACTTTCAGTGTTTCGGGCGTTATTTTTAGATTATCAACAATTAAAATTCAATTAAATTTTTAGTACTTTTATTTGCTGATGTATTATGCATTTTTATGAGTGTCAATTAATCACACAATCAAACTATCAATCGGCAAACAAAATTTATGTACGTAGATCAATGTCGATATAAAACTAACATTCACTTTATATTAACTACGTACACTGAGAAAATTACTTTATATATACCCATAAAAATGGGTATAAAATTCTATAAGTACTATTCTATAAAAACCCTCCTATTTTTACCGCTTAAAAATATTTTCAATTAAAAGTGAAATTTGTTCAAATTTGTTATTTTTTCATTCTTTTTTTAATAAATTAATGCGTCACTTTGGAATAGAAATACACGTAAATGTCGTGTCAATATGTTCGTTTGATTTAAATATTGCATAAAAAAAAGAAAGCAAAATGTAAAATGCACACTTTCATTTTCACTTTCTCATTATTTCTCCCATTACTCGCGCTCGCTAGAACTACAATTGTAACACGCTGGTATATGTTTTTAAAATATTTTTCATCTTGAACAAACTCAAAATGTTGATTTGTAAATGAGTATATTAATATACATTGGCTGCGCGAAAGCGAGTTGTTTTTATAACAAGCTTCTCTTAATTGAGCTATAAATTGGAGTTTATTATCTGACTAATTTTGCACCGCAAACATTATTTTATGAAATGCGCAATGTTCGATACATATTACATAAATAAATAATAATAAAGTGGCAGGGTGTGGAATTGCTTTTCCTTCCGGGTTGGTATTCGCTCGCGTTGTACTTATAATATAATTAAACGTTTTTTCGTTGCGACCGATTAATATGAATCAATAAAAACCAAAGGATTCCAACGCGAGAGTTTAATGTAGCTGAAAATTATGCCGGCCATGAGCGCGTCATTTAACACGTAATTACTAATCATCCATGTGAGCGCGGTAACGTGACGCGACGCTAAACAGTGCCAAAATTTTGGTAATAATCGAGCATAATAATGATACGCGGGGGGAAAATGGCCGTAACTCGCTCCCCGCTAGGCTGCAAGAAAACTCGAGGCTCCGATTCGGCGAAACAATTTGAGAAAACGCCGAACAAGCAGACGAAGTTGGAGGTGTGCTCTGAATGATTGAAAGCTCACGACGTTGAATGAACGCGTTAATTAAATTTTCTTTTATCCAACTGAGCAAATACTTTGTTCGGGTGAGCAGCAGCCGAGTCGCGTTCGAGGATTGTTCGTAGCCTACGCTGAACGGCGTGTAGTAAATTAGATTAGCGTGAATTAGCATGCCGTATTCCAGAGCCGACGGCTAGATTCCGGAGTAGAGCGAACAACACCGGGTTGTGGGGAAAGCAAGCAGCGGGAACGAAAGTGGTCGGAAGTGCAGGCTTCGGGCAAAAGAAAATGCTTCTGGCACGGAGGCGCGCACAATTACCGCGGGACATATCTACTTATTCCGAGCTATTTTACGTCCGGCCGTTGCAGCCGGCCGCAAAAACATTCGCGCCCTCAAAGCGGGACAAACCCTGCGCAAATTCAAGAATACGCGAGCACAAACATTGTGCTTTTTCCGCCTCCTTAGCCGCTGCTTTATTTACTTCTTTTTGCTTTTATGCTTTTATCAAAGCCGTGCGTTCTTATCTTCGCGCCGTAAAAAGCTTCATTGACTCTTGCATTCGGCGAAACAAATGCCGCGCGGTAATCCTAGACGCGCTGGATAAACGCGTATTTACGGTAACGGTCGCGCCGCGCGACTTGATTTTCGGCGCAATTGTTTTTACTTTTCTCCGCGCCGTAATTGGGGTTCGAGTCGCTGCAAGTGCGTAAAGAATATGAACGGCGCCCGTGATCCGAAATTAAATGTAAACCGAAATCATGAATTGAAGATTCCGATAAAAAAAACACGCGGAGCCTCGGATTTAAAGTAATACATATAGCAAAAAGTGCAAATTTAAATTTAAACGCAATTCTATGGAAAACAAACGACTTTTATTTGGAATGAAAAAAACGACGGCCCCGTAAATATTTTAATTAAAGAAACGTAACAAATTTGCAAGACGAATTTATGCGTAACTGAATATTCCAACGATGACGGTGACAAAAAGTTAATTAAAAAACCGATCTACGAGGTGCATATGATTTTAATTAAAATTGTTCAATCATAAACGCAGTCGCGCACACCCGAGCGCGCCAAAATGCACGCAGTTTCTTTTGTAATAAAGTAGCGCGACATACGACTGAACAAGGAATAAAAAATGTTTAAATAAAATAGAGCGACGTAACGACAAAACGAATGGAAACAAGCAAGAATGCCCCTGCATTCGGGTGTCTGAAAATGGTCGTCGACGTAAAAAAGCGAACGGAGGATACGGCTCGATGTTTAATTGCATGCGTAATGCGGCGTGCTTTCGCTTTTTGCGCGCGCGAGGTAATAACTTTCGCAAAACTTCGGCGCAAGTTGGCGCGCGCAAAAAGTTTCGACCGCGCGATTTGTCACCAGAAAAATTTTCGACTGGTTTATTATTAGCGGGGGTTCGTAACGCGTATCTCCGTGATAGCGAAACGCTCCGCAATACGGGGTTGTCGGATCCGCCGAACGAGGGCGCCACCAGACACAATTTGCGTAATTGAGCCCTGAATTATTTACACTGCGAGATGCGTCATACTTCTGACTGCGACAGAATACGTTAACGTAGGACTGATTGCAAAACACCAATTAACTATATTTACTTCGATGATGAATGGAAATTTGTTTGACGAATGAATTGCTGTATATTTCAGCGCGGCGCGAAACACTCGCGTAATAATATTGCCGACGATTTCTGTATATTTACGCGAACAAATTTTAAAATAAATATTTTTCTTTACAAAAAAGGTTTCAATGCTCTTTCGCGCAAATGAATGTGCAATATTGACGTATTAACATTTAGCGTGTCCTTGTAACAATTTCGCGAACATAAATTTCGCAGGTTTGCAGAAATAAAACTTTATTCTGATAACATTGTTTGCGTTTGTGTTATTTCAAGACGACGACAATAATAAGCGTTATTTTAATAACGCATAAATGGAGTCGTTTGCAGAAACTTGGACACCACACGCACGCAATTGTATATCAATTTGTTCGCGCCGATTTTTGACATTAAACCATGCTGATTGACGTAGGTGATTAACGCACCAGCGAGCCAATGGTTGTTGCGCTTCTTCTCGAGTATTATAATCATTGCGATACCATAAAACGGCAAAGTTCGTGACCCGCGAACGTTTCAATTTCCAGTTATTAAAGGCGCAGCGAAACTCAGTTTAGGTCGCGAAATGTCATTCTTATGGGCTTGACGAGTGCTTCGATTTTATAAAACAAATATAGGGAAATAACTAAAATGCTGAGTAACTGTTTGCCTTTGAATATTATAGCGGCGTTCAGTTCGTTTGACTCGATCGTTGTTGTCACAGATTGGTGTGTTAGCGCGTTAGCATGCTGCTTGCAAAAGGCATTCACACTGTTGATATCACAAGGTACAACTGCAGCGTGAAAATAGTTGGTAAATAGCTGATGGAAACTCCGCGCAGGACTTTGGTTGTCTGTTCGCTGGACCCGGGGATAGGGGCTGCAGTTGCAGCAACGAGCTATGATTGGCGTCAAAGCCATTGAAGCGTGACTCTGACAATGAGTTATCGGTGGTTGACTTTTAGAGAAACAGATCAACCCAGAACTCCGAATACCATCGGAACTCAGATCACATACTGTTCCTAGCAAATCAAGCGTGTGTCGCATTTTTGCTACACTCCAATGAAACGCGTTCTTTTTGTTGAATTCAAACAAGAACAATTGAAATGAATTTCGAAACGCATCTCTGCTCATGATATTTAATTAACACGGCGCGCTGCCATATTCGGACGTCCGCTGAAACGAAATTTTCAGTTTTAAATTCTATCCGCAAAAATGACGCACGTACATATTTTGAGTCGACTAATATGGCCAAATAATTCCTTCAATCTAGAATAATTTATCTTCAACGTACACACGGTCCATGGTAACACATTTTATCGCGCGTTTATATTTCATATCATTTATAAACGATAACCTAATTTTAGTCACGTACAATTTATGATTGAGAAAATTACTTTCAATTATTATTTATTTATCGAGTTTAATGAAATCAGTTTCATCGCATTCAATTAATCATTACAAAGATCATTTATATTGCATTGTTGTTTTCTTGTAATTAATTCGTACACTCGGATTGGCAAATTCGTGTTATTAAAAAGATTTGCACTATTATTTATTAACGTTTTTTATTCGGCAGGATTTTGTCCTATAGGAATAGGGCTTTGCCTATGGAGGTGACAAATAACTCGTTTGCTATTAAAGTAGTACGAATAAAGAAAATGTATATTAATAATGTATTAATTTGATTATTCTTCGTTAACGCGATAACAACAATAACGCGTTGTAGGAAAATTGAATTTATATTTATTAATAATATAATAAACTGCATAAACGATAGTACGCGCGGAATCACATAACCAATGGAATAAAACGAAAACAAACGAGCGTTAAGTGACGATTTAAACCGGCTGACTATTTCAGCAGACATATTATCTAATGCAAAGAATACTAATTTGACAGACATTTTGTCGGTTTTGGTTAATTAGCGTGAACACACTTTGGAGTGAAACATACAAGTTGTGTTTTCATGAGTATGGATATTAGATGCATTCTGTTTTGTTTCTACAGTCAAAAAAATCTTTATATATCTCGCGTTGTTTTAGAAAACGCTTGCGACATTAAATACTTTCTAAGTAAATAGAATCCAGTAATTAAATAAATTTCATTATATTTACTTGTCCTGAAATTATAGTAAGATACTGTAATTTTTTACGTCAAAACGTATAATTTTACACATTTTATGCTTTCAAATTTACTGTTTTTAGCAATACGTATATTGTACTTATCCTGTTGTACAAACGTACAAATGTAAATATGCATTCTACAAAGTAATTCATTAGGATTATCAAAAGAGAAATTACGACTGCTCTAAAACTTTATGAGATATATTAAGGATAAAATGCATAAAAACATGCAGGAATCAATAACAAAGGAAGATTTGACGAAGTGTATTTTGTGTTATAAATTTTACAAACGCCTATAACTACAAATATCGTAGTTATTAACTTTTGTATTTCGCTTCGCTCGTGCGTTACTTTGACATATAAGCCACGATATATTAAAGAATCCACCTACGCACGTACATATCGGCAGATATGTTGAATCATTAACCTTCGTTTATCGTAATCCCCGCTATTATGTACGATAATGGTTTGCCGAGCTCTAATCATTCTGAAACACGCATGACAAGTGGCTCTAAAATTTATTTAACCGGCTGAAACGGTTCTGCGGACTTGATCGATAGAAAAAAGGCTACCAAGTCGCGTTTCTAACCGCGAGTCAACGCGCGCCATGGTAATGATCCGAATGACTATTATTCCTGTCCGAGTGATCGGAAATCTCGAGTGAATGTGCAAAAAGGATCTCGGAATAAGGCAGTTGACACATAACTAGTCCCGACCGGTCGATCTGTGCAAAGGTTGCGCAAAAAACTAACCTATTCCTTTCTCTAATTCGACGGCCCGGGAAATAACGGCGGGGGCGTGCTCGCTGACCCATACAAAGGTAGGACGGGGGCGAGGGGGAGAGAGGTGCGGCCATTGTTCGAATTTTGGCAGGCACGTAAATCCAGTCGCGGTGAGAACCGGAAGCGCAGTTTGGATTCGGCGCTGGAGTAAGGAGGACCACGAATAATGTAGGAAATTCGTTTCTATTATCGAGGATACGAATTTTGACGTAATCTGTCATCAATGCGAGCGAGCGTGCCGCGAAAACGAGTTGCCATCTGGCCGATCGATAACCTATTTCCTTGTCAGGCTTTCCTGATTAAGCGCTTCGCGGGCGGCGACCAATGCCACAATTCAGGAACAATATCAGAGCCGAGCGCTCCACTCCGAGCGCCAATGCGAACACGCAACTCCGCCGTATTATCCTACACAGGCCTACATTCCGGATTAATCATAATCTTTGAATGGAAATGACCGTCGAGTTTTGATACGTGATAAACTCTTTGAAACGATCCGCGGCGAATTTTCCCGATCAACGTTTAATGCGGATCCCACGGTCAAACTTGATTACAAACTTGTATATAAATATCAGCCGCCGAATTCGATATAGCAATCGAATTAAACAAACATAAACAGATTTGCTGTCAGTCGTTTTGCAGAGTTCAAAGCGAAATTTAAATTCGCATTCGGCGCTTGGCCCGGAGCTCGATAAAAATGTAATGCCAAAATGACGGTATAATTTGTATTCGTACAGACATTAATCGTCTGATTAAAAACGTTCCGAAGCGCGCAACGCTTTATTCGTATAATTGATTGTATAATTGAAACCATGCGAATGTTCAGTTTCTTGCAAATTCGCCTTTCCAATTGTTCTTAAAGGAAAACTATACTAATGCGATTTACTTCATTTGCGATGAGAAACTTTATAATGACGTTTGGCTGATCGCTCTAATATAATATCGTCGATTCAAATAATTGAAGGCAATGGTAATGCTGATAATATTTTGTTTAATTCACGATATACGTATATATGTTTGCGGAAAAAACATGTTTTTTTCATTCACGCAAGCGAGATAATATAATTCGTTGTCCTCAATCAGTCGCGCGTGCTAGAAACCATATAAATATATATACAACATATTTCGTATCAGCGTGTAGCGTATTTATTAAATTGAATCATGCAAAATCGAACGGAGTAATTTTAAGAATTACCGCGTTATGGTGAAATTTAATCGAGCCTGTAGGCCTTTAAGGGGTGCGTCAACTGATCAAACACATTTGACTATAGTCGCGCGGAGAATGGACTGAATATTTTAAAATGTAACAGAAAAGAACATAATGTGTTTTATTAATATGTATATGTATATATACAGCAGATCCAGAAAAGCAAACACAACCGCTCCAGGTCTCAAAACTGTAACAAAAACGATCCAAAACAATATCCCATTGCGACGACTTTTTTGCAAACGAAATATCAAAGTCCTCGCTCGCGTGGTAACTCTAGTTTTCGTCTAGCAACTAATGAAATGCGTAAGGAGAATGCGTATTTAAATAACCGGGTTCGCAGGGAGGGAGGGAGGCTGACAGACAGAGATGAACAAGAAAGCGGAGAGAGACGGGTAGACAGAAGACGGGTTGTTGCTAAACGAGACAGACATCGAGCGCCGAGGGAGGTTGACAGTCAGTTGACAGACAGCGAGAAACGAAGGGAAGGGATCTGGACGGCGCAGTTAATGGAAACCCATTGTTCTCTAATCAAATCATTCGCGAGTAGTCTCAGAGGCCGGATTGGGGAGCGAGACGACGCACTGACGGACAGAAGGAAGGACTCGTGGAAAAATCGGACTCTTCTGTTTCGCGCGACGACCAAGCGTTAAAATATTCCCGACTTTTCACCAGCCCCGAAAATCAAAGGGCAATAATGCAATCCGGAGGAGCAAAAGCCGAATGCTCCTCAACGCGATGCATTTTGACCGAGTCGGTTTTTCGATGATCCGATTGGCTCCATGATTTATAACCATCATGGACCCATTAATCATTCCGCGTCGCTTCCCAGGGGTATATCTAATTCGCGCGCTAATTCGCTCGGGGCTTATTGGTGCGCGGGTTCCGATGCCACCTTCGCTTCCAGGAGCAAAGCTCGAGTTCGCTCCGAATTGCCCATCGGACTAATAACGCGCGAAAGGCATACAATGCGCGCACACACGAGAGGCTTTCTGACCTCCGCTAACTTTTGCGACCAGATAAGCGCTGCGCGCGAAACTTTTGCGCCGAAGCATGTGGCCGTCTCTCTTTATCTGCCAATATCAATGGAATTCGATTCAGGCACGCTTCGTCCTCCCTTACGAATTGTTCAAATTTGACTGCATTTTTGTGCCAATTAAGAAAAGGACTCGATTGGCAGTCGGGACAACGGCGAAAGTCAAAGTATTTGTAGGCGCCGCAGAAAAAGTTCGCAGAACAAGTGGAATTCCATAGACGCGACGAGGCTCAACCGATCTGGCAAACTTCCAGTGTCACCAATGGGGAAGCAATGAAACAACGATCGGGCTTCATAAGGATTTTGGGATTTCGCATTTCGCTTGAGTCGGGTTTGCGCGCGCGGATTACGTAATGACGAAACCGGGCAAAATTGTCTCGTATTTCTATGCATTAGTCAAAGCCCGAATATACAATTTTGCCGCGTTCATAAAAAAGTATAAGGTAGTCGTAACGAAAATAAAATAGCAAATCCGCTTTTATAGATATAAATAGTTCGTAAAACTGCTCGCCGGTGAAAATAGTTCGCTTGTTTGATATTATCTTAAAGGTGTATTAAATATTACATACAGCGATATACCAACTTTTATTGCAACAACATGGGCGATGCTCTTTGATTTATGATTTTCTATTCATATATGCCAAATTATATAGCATTTTGAAATCGCTTTGCATCATAGCCATTGGTGACCGATATACATCGGGCATTGTTTTATTGCGACGAGGGGCATCAAAATACAATAGTTTCGGACATGTCCTTGAAGTCCGAAAAACCCAAAGAAATTTCAAAAAGAAAAAAAAAAGTCCGTCGGATTTGAAATTGGAAATTCCATTTGACTTTAAATTGACTCCTGAAAGCCCATTACAAACCTCACCTCAATTAAAACACCGCAAAAGGTCGGTGCTTCTTTGTGCGATTGCGACCTCGCGTGTCTTTTTGCCACAGACCGACAGGTAGCGGACTGGAAAGTTTATATTACGGAGTCTGGTCCACGAGGCACGAAATTACCGGGACCTGGGCGTAAACAAGCTGCGCCACAACAACAACCACGTCAAACGCAATTTCGTATAAATTCGTGCGAGTAACGCAACCATTATCAAGCCGGGTCAAAATTTCACCCTGCTTTCTCC
>JABFQC010002810.1:0-15278 GCA_022817085.1 Psilanteris sp. ZL-2020
ATATATCATATATAATAGGTATATATACCATCGAACTTTAAATTAATTATCAAAACAAATACTTTATCACATGTGATGTATCATAAAACAATGTAAACTTTTTAAGTAATTACTAACGATTGTAATAAAAAACAAAATAAATTCGCTTTATATATACAAACTATGATTCATCAACGTTCATCATCAACATACGTTGGTTTGCATCTAAACGCAAAATCAGGTTTTTGAATGTCAATTAAAACATATCGCATCAATGATTCAGAGCAATTTTAAAACTGTCTTGCAAAATATGTGTCTAATTATTTAGAAAGCAGATTTAATGGTCCAATTAACTTCTCTTCTGTTAGATAAATTACTAAACGAAATAGAATGCGCCGAATCAAACATCATTTTAGAAGCAATTGTCGAGGTATCTGAAATGTTAAAAACATAATAAAGCGCAAACTAATTGAGCACATTTATTCGCGCGCACGTTATTATAAGCGTCATTCTTATTTTTGAAAGTAATTGAAATGTTTCAATGCCAAACAAACTTTTTCGATAAATACTTCTCCAATGTTGATAAATTTCTCACGTACGCATGATAAAAATGCTATCTTGCCGTTAGGTTGTTAAAGAAAAAAAATATTTGCTGCATTTCGTTTGTATATCCATCGTTCTCTCTCTCTCTCTCCATTTATATTAGCTTTTTTTATTTTAAAATTTTGTTTTAATTTCACAACCTTCTTGAATGTAAACTCAGATAGTATATTTATGAAAAACTTAATAAGGCAGATGAAATAATAATTCATAAGTCACTGAAGTATAATTATTTAATTGTTGCTGTTTAAAATAGTCGTTTGTTTCAAAATGATTGGGCAATTAATTACTACAAATTTAGTTCAAATTTAAAATTCAATATTTTAAATACATTTCAAATTTACAAAAATTTGTAGTAAATATTACAGTAATTATTTACTTAAATTGTTTTATATAATTATAATTAATCCCTTTTAAAAACATAACTTGCAATAGAACTTATAAAGAGATGTATATATATATGTGTGTGTTACCGGAGAAGGCGACTCTAAATGAACCCTTGCTATTAATGTTCCATTCATATACTAATTTCAATTATACGACAATAATATTGACGTTTGCAATTAGACACGTGTCAAAATGATTAAAAATTTGATTAAAAGCTACAGTAATTCAACGCAATCAAAAAATTAAATTAACACAAAATTATTACAATAAAATATTTTAATAATATTGAAGTGCAATTTAAATTTTGTAATCCTCGAACTCACAAACTAGTATTATTTCTTCTTTATTAAGCAATATTTGATAATTTGTATAAAATAAATGAAACTGTTATTTATGCTTTGACATGCATTGTCATTATCTTCGACAACATTATTATAAAATGTTGTTTTTCGATATTTTCAATATGTTATCAATATGTTTCTCTCGCATAACATTCTGAATTATTACACATTAAATTTAAGTATTATCTACATTAATAAGTATTGTGATGCAAAAATATGTTAATTTCATGGTCATTTTATAATAATGTATTGAGTAAACATATATAATATAATTATACAATAAATTAAAATGAATTATTATCAAGATGAATCTATAAAAAAATTAAATAATATTATGTTGATATGTATCTATTACATACACACACAAAAAACCCTTAGTGAGATTTTGAAAATTTGGAGCAATTTGTGTCGCAATCATAAAGTAAGAAATATCACAACAAGTGAACATGGCAGTAAATGTCATTGAAATTTGGAGTGGGGTCTATGCATGTGTGTTAGTGCAATGTTGGTGTTTTTTCGAAAGCGACTCGTTAAAGATGGAATCTATGTAGCTTACAGATTATCTAACTTACGTTTATTTATATAACTTCCTTGGTTATCATATTCTTTATGCAATTCTCAAATTGTGTTAGGAGACTTTTCAAAATTAGATCCAGAGATTGAAGCATATTGATGTCAAGTTTATATAGATAATCTGTTACGAACTTATAACAACTTGACGGAACATTAATGCGTTCATATTAGTTGGCTTTTGTTCTCCGTGGGTAGCAAGCACGTAATTAAAAAAGTTGTTGATTTTTATCGTTAACTTTCAGTCAATTATTGGAATTCTGAAACAAGTAATGCCGTATTTGTTTATTGGTGAAAATTGAGTTTCATATTCATCGTCTAGTGCTTCGTTAGTTATAAATCTATATCAAAATGATATGATCTATATAAAATGCCAATAATTCCTTATATCAGAATTGTACAAGAATGTTTACACTCAAAACAACTCAATTTACAAGTAAAATTGTAAAAATAACAAACAAGAATTAATATTCAACACCCGTAATGACATCCTGTTAGGTTTTGCCTGACAAATGCTTGCATTTATTGTATATGCATTGAAAATGTACAATAAAATGGAAAAAGTTTATTTGAGATATTGCTTAAAATATTTACATAATCTTCATCTTCGACAATTCTGTTGCAAACGACGGTATAAATTCTTTTGTTTCTGATGAATTGGAAGGATCTGTGTAAAATTGGGCGTGCTTTACAGTTAAAAAATTGTTTATGCTATCGTATATGAAATAACCCTTTTTTCGTTTTTCAGGTTCGTTAATTATGTCGTTATATGTCATTGTTAGAATGCTGTCGCAACCGCTCGTAAAGATTATTTTGTGACAAAAAGTTTCAGACTAGCGCGCTTCGTTAGCCGATTTATTGTTTGTATAAAAACAATTTGTTAATTCGCTAAAAGCTTCAAATTAGTTTAATGATAATAATTGAATGATTACACGCCAATTAGAAATGATAGAAGAAAACATACAAATTTATCTCCTGTTATCTGTAACAAAATGAATTCGAATGACATATGTGAAAGGTTAAGAAACACCGTGTTTAAAAAAGAAGCTTTTTGTCTAATTTTTAATTGAAAACGTTTCAGGTTTACATTGAACACACACAGTTTATACTTTTTCATTATAGAATGTTGAATTTCAATGAAATAATTAATTTTAAATACTCCGTTTTTCTTTTATTATTTGAACGATTTTATAATCAATCCTTAAACATTTGATTCAAAGTCTTTCCTTTATATCTTTGTTTTTATAAAATATAATATATTTATTATACATATGTGATACTTATATATGTGAAGCATTTTTTTTTATAATAATTTTTAAATAAACAAATTTATTTCGTAGTTTTAGTAAAAGTAAATTTTTTAGTTATAGTAAATAATAAATCAGTAGATTTATTTAGCAAATTTAGTAATCATAAATAACTTATGTTGTAACGTTTATAAGGGGTATGTTACATTTCCCTTTAACACAAGATACATCTTGTTGTTTTGTCACAGACTCCATCTTTGTCTTCTCAAACAACTCTGTCGTTTTCTCAGTCTGAAATATCTTTTTAAAGCATTTATGCCAACAACGGATGCTTCAACGAAACGTAAATATGATACCAGCATAAAAGAATACAACCAAAAATTTGTGACACATTCCTGATTGAGCGCCGAGAATTTGCAGAATTCGCAGCAATACTGGGTCATGATTCATGAAATGTTTGGTTATTATAACTGATATTTTTAGGAACTGTAACAAATAAAATACGATTACACATAAAAACGATCAAAATTTAAACAATTTATTTATAACTATGGATATAATTTTGTTATACCAAAATAATGTTATTGATAAAATTATGCAATCGTTTTATAAAAGTCGGTTTTTTAAGGCAGTTTGGACTTTTTTAATTCATTAAAAAATATTGTTAACAACTATGACGAGTTAAATATTAAATTTATTGAGTCATTTTAAGATTCCGAATTAATAAGATGTGGAATTATATTTTATTTAAGTAAAATTGTAATTAGAATCATAATCAATAAATTTATTGATATTAATAATGTAGACTTTGAATTAGTATAGTATGCTTGTAAAAATATAGTGATTGAAATAAATGAAAAATGTAGAGTTAATATCGGTATATAAAAGTTGTTTTCAATAATAGCTCCTAGTTCTGAATGCACTTATCTGAGTTCTTATCATATCATATAGTACTTACCATTATATTCTAACAAAAATATATCTTTTTGATGAAAATTCATATTCTATGCATGATATTATGTTTGAAGCTGAGTTCATTTTATTAAAAAAAGCAATACATTTCCAGAAAATAATTTTGTATTAAGTTTTCTTATGTTTTCCTATGGTCCGCAATGTTAACAAAGAAATTAATTAACAATACATAACAATGTATATAAATTCATTAACAAAAAATAATAACTAACAAATGTAATTATAATTATTGTAATTAATAACAGTTCCCCAGTAGTTTATAATGTATTTTTGAATAAAGTTAATAAATTATTATTTCAAACAAGCGATTAAATTTTAACTTTATATAATAATTTAATTCTATAAAATTTAGTGAAATTTATTGACTCACCAAGTAAACACGATCTCTGACATAATTTCTTAGGTGGAATGACCAGGTCACCCTAACGGATTTTCGTGTAATAAAGTATAATAATTTTAATTTTTCTATTGATAAATCTTATTTGGACTTAAATAATTTATTTCTAATAACACTTCATTTATATTAATTAAAAACAACAGAATGTGACAAGTATATATTTTATAAATACAAAGAAAATAAATATAAAATACTAACGATTTAAAATAATATGTAAATTAATATTGATCATAATTTAAAATGTATTATATTTAATAAATGATTTGTTATATTTGTTTACAGTGTATGATAAAAATATTTTCAAGTTGATAGCAACAATTATATTAATAATTACAATATGTTGATAAGTTTATTTCTATTGACGTAAATATTCATTTTTCTAATGCCTATTCGTTGAATATAATATAGTACAAATTAGCTTTATTTAAGTATTTGTACAAGTGTTGCAATAATAAACTTACTTATTTATAGAGAGAACTTTCTACATTTATACCTATGTATATGGAAGAACATGGTCAAATTCAATTAAAATGTGTTTTCGACCAATTGAATAAGTTGCAGATATTTAATTTCATGTTGTTCAATGGATGATGCTTCACGACAAACACTGTAAAATGTATATATGAATTCAAAATTAAAATATTTCTGCTTTGGATGATAAGTAAAATCTCACTAAATACACAAAAAACTATTGATTCTATAAAGTTATATTTTACAGAGAATTTATGTAATTCGAAAATCAATACCATAGTTGATAACTAAACAATGCAAATAATTTAAGTAAAGTAAATGCAATTGATTCAATTTACGGTATTTACATATTACGCGAAAATATGCTAAAGACAAAAATGTTATATGCTGTATTAATTATATCATAAAACTATATTATATATAAATTGAAAAAGTTGTATTTTCAATTATAAACATAGGAATGATTTTGCCACTTATAATACTATAAAGAAAAAAATTATAGAAATTAAATTCTTAATACTAATTTTTATATTTTAATTTAGATAATGATAACATACTTTATATTTAAAATGATTAAACAGGCAAATTTGGTTAAACAGATTTACAAAATGGTATTATGAAATGACAGTTATAATATAAAAATATGTAATAGTAAGAATGAAAATGTGTATTAAATGAAAGTATAGATTTAAATAAAGAACAATTTTGTTTGTTTGTAAGATATGAAAGAACTATTTTGAGTGATTCGTACAAAATATATTTAATCCAAGAATTTATGTTTGCAACTCTTTAACGTTATAATCTCAACACATAGATTTCAAAAATGTAGCTTCAACACATTATAATAGAATAACTGTTAAAACTGTATTAAAAATATTATTATTCTGCAATTTTTCCTCATGAATAAAAAAATAACATTCATTTCATTTATAATAAAAGTATTTACTATTAACAAATCAAAATTCAACTATTTATTTAAAAGTCAAAAAATAAGTTATAGCAAAAAATTTTGTGAAATTTTTCATAAATATATCTAATATTTAGCAATCTGTGGTGTTACATTTCACAATACAAATACACGTTTGCCACATTTGCTTTGTTCTGTGCCCAAATGACTCAAGCTTTTTTTAATTTTGCAATATAAAAATAGAGATATCTAGAATTTCAGTTTTTCTGAGTTTAATTATGTCATAGATCGAAAATGCTGGCATATCATTGCGTTGTAACAATAACAAATAATAAATTGTCACTCCCCCGCTTTGGACAGACACAACTGTGCATTTCTGAGACATCAAGGTAGAGCTTAGTCGTTACTGATACAAATTTGGATGCGTGGGATTATCACTTCCTAGCTGTTACATGTTAAAACAGTCCCACATTCATTGCTTACTATTATCATTTCTGCCAAGTTTCAAGAACTAGATTACAGGAATTAAAGACGACATGACGATCATAAAATATTCTTGCTCACTGTTTAAATAAGAATAACGATCAAAGTTATTTTATATTCATAAGAAAATAAACTGAAATTATTAATTCATAATTTGGTTATAAGAAAAACATATGACAGTAAATTTATTTATACCAAAGTATATAATTTAATTGATTATAAATCACTCTGTATCATGATAATAATTATTACCATAAAGCATTAATATACATATTATATTTATGTTTTTTAACATATATAATCAAGAAATATGTAAATAATATTTTTTATAAAGTTTTATAATACATTAGAATTCAATCTGGTAGAAAAACTATTATTTAATATTTGGGAGTTATGTATTGATTTAAACAGCTAAACCAAGATTAGTTTTTTAAAGACAATAAAGTTATGGTAAGTTCTGTTGACTAAAAATATGTGATGCAAGTATTTGCCCATCTCGCTATCAGTTTATAAAATGGCTTATTGTCAAGTTATATTTGTCATTTGTGAACAGTGAGCGTTTTATTTTAATTGTTAATAAATTACATTTCATAAGCTCTGTTTTAGGTCATTGTAATTTGATTGGTAAAAAAAATATATACTTTCTTAACACACACCCTATCAGCGAATAATATTATTTAATACGCATAGAATATTCTAGGTGCATTATAATATTCCTAGAACATTCTACAAATATTAAATATTATTCGCTGATAGGGATACTTCATATTTAAATATTTTGTCACACAAATAATACTCATTATTAATCAATATTATAAATTAATAATTTTTAATTTTCCTTCCTTCAATTTTGTATAAAGAAAAAAATACATTCATTCTTTCATACATTTATGCACTTTATACAAAATACAATTTCTAATATCACAAACTATTACAGTTCTTTTTATAAAATTTTTACAAAAATTGAATTTCATCTTTTTTTTAATAATTTATAAAATTTATGTAAATTATTTATCATAGTAAGTTAATATCAATAGTTTTATAAGAATACGTTATAATAATATCCAACAAAGACTTTGGCATTAATAAATCATTGAATTGCACTTTTTGTACTTACACCATTTCAATCACAAAACATTAAATAAACTTTGATTTCATTCATAAACTATTGTCAATAACTTGATGAGATCTGACATCTGCGGCGGCGCAGTTGTGATTATTTGCAAGGTTATGGCCTAAAGTTTGGGTCGTTTGGGTATCCATTCTTTTCACATCAACAATGAATTCCTTTCTCTCTTCCTCGTCATATGTTCTCTCTTATTACGACCATGTCTGTAATATCAAATTAATATATTTAAATACTTGGGTTTAAAAATAATAACAATGATTATTAACATAATAATAAAGAGACCGAATCGTTATGTTTATCATTTTTAATATTATTTTGCATTACTCTGCAAATAACAGATTATTATAATTAAATATTACACGATAGCATCTTTTAATACCGTCATAATAAAGACAATGACTGTTCATTATTATATATGTATTTTACTTTTTATATATTTATTAAAATTTAACATGAATCATTAAGTTTTCGATTGAAGAATATGCAACAAAGTTTATTACCAATAATAGTAATGCAAGTACACACTCACACAATGAATTTGCAATTTATAGTCAATAAATGATGCAATTGATAACAATGTCGTGGCAAAAGTGCTATATTTGATCGTTCAAAACAGGTGTATTATTGTTTTCTTTTTTATTTTCTTTCTTTTTCTTCGTTATTATTTACTTAGATTCATTTTGTATTATCCGATTACGCGTCACAAGTATTTTATTTTAATATGTAATAATTGACATCTTTGAAGCTGAATCAATATATATATGAATAAAGCATTCACAATTCATTTATTAACTTGAAATATGGATTTTATACAAAATTATATTGTAAGTGAAAATAATATCATTTAATATTCGTAGAATTTTCTATTTGTATTAAATAAATTGAACACAATATTTATTATTTTTAAAACATTAACATATTAAAGTAGATTTGATAATATTAACCTTCAACTAGAAAATACAAATTAATATTTTGTTTTGATATTTTAGTATAATGAAATAAATATATATACTATACTATAAATTAATAAATGTAAATAAATAGAATCCAGTATACAATGAAGTAATATATTATATTAATACTTCAAAAGAACACAATATTATGTCTCAATATACTACACAATTCCATAAAAAAAAGACATAAAACAAAAAAATCACTATTAATATTCGAATGCATTAACTTTACTACGTGTAATTAATTTGATGTGTTGCTAACAAATAAAGACATAAAAACATCTCCGGACCACTACTCTCCATTTCGACTTAATGAAATAATTTCACGGTAAACCTCTAAAAAACAGCGCATTTGTAATTATATTTAATAAAAAAGATTAAACTAACGATATATTAATTCCATTTTATGTGATTTTTTACAAAAAACAAAAGGCTTGTGTGCCACCTTAAAATGCCCCAAGGCTATTACGATCGAAATTCGTAAGGTAATTTATTAATTTCAGTTAAGGTGATTTTCTAAGTAATTTTGACAGATATTGCAGATTTTTACAATTAATATATATTCATTCCGGACATTCTCTCATTTTGGGAAAATATTATTCGATAATAAAAGTCGATATTTATATTTAATTGTTATTAAATCAACAATTTTTTTTGAAAATTAAATAAATGTGGTGTGGAAGTATTTACAAGTTGTGTATAAGTTATTTTTCATTATTATTAGGAGATTTGGGACTTACCGGACTTACTGAATAACATGTGACGCCCGCGAATTTTTAATAAACTTAAATGGTGGAAATAAAGTAAAATGAAATCACAATCAAATCTGACCCTCTATAATATTCAAGAGTATAGAATAGACTATATGGAGTTAAAAATCTCGTCTTACGACACTATCAATGTGTGAAAAGATTTGTTTTCAAATTAACTATTAATTTATAAACATGCAAAGTTTTGATGTTTGCTTTAAAGTCGCCATGATAGTTATTTACAGCGCCGCCAACGGACACCGTAAGTCCCAATCAGCGTTACCAACTAATGTGGAATTTTTTGTCCATACGCAGTCGCAACCAATACAGAAACAATGTGTATAAGAGAGATACATCGTTAAAAAATGTGCGCAAATTCTTGTTATAAAAAAGCAAATCTTCATACTGCAATAAAAGAAAACACTATTCCGTTACATTAGACTTGAAGAACCCCCTTAAAGTAAATTCCGGAACGCATTTTAAATTAAAAAAAAAAACTAGCACCGTGACTGCAGTCATGAAATATCCCCGCAAATTCGGCGCACCTGTCTCCGCCCGGAATTCAATGTCAAGCTAATCGCAGGACACAAATTGGCGGACTATTTTTACTCGGCGTTATTCTATCCTGTTCGCTGACATTGTTCCTCCATCCTAATGAATAAAGTTAATAATACCCGCGCATTCTCGGCGCGTGCATGTGCAAACGTATATATTTATGCCCCGGGAGATAAATAACGCCCTCGGTTCAAGTATGACGTTTCATAGAGGGTTACACGAACAGCTGATTAAGTAGTTCACGCGTATGTAGGGCAGCAACAAGGGATCATTGAAATGGAAAGAACGGTAGGCCAACTCTTCGTTCGATAATTTACATTTCAATGCGCATCAGTCAAGCTACAATTGATGCCACAAAGCGTTAAAGTCCTGGGCGCTCGCATCGACACATTTTTCCAGGAAGGAAAAAAGACCAAGACCGGCTTTTTAATAAGTCTATTTTCGTCGGCGTTAATTCGATATTTTTAAGGCGTTAATTATAGTTAAACTTTTGAAGCGCGGTCGTTCAATTTTTTGACGCCTCTTGCTTTCTCGGCTGCTAATAAACAATTTCTTGTAAAATTACAACGAAATTCGCCAGTTTCCGCTCAAAATAACGACATCAAATTGTATAAGGAAATACTCTTGCATGGTGGCATTAAATCACTGGAACAACGAAACAGATAAGGATGGAGGATGTAAAAGAGAGATATCGTGTCGGAAAAGTTGAATTCTGGAAGCAGCGTGATTTGTTGATAAATTTAATATTTTTGTAAAGAATGGTGTATAAATGTATGCATTTTTATATTAGTAAATTTTAAAAGGAAAGTAAATAATTTAAGGAATATTATAGAATTTGAAAATACGACGCTGCGCGGAAGAATTGCGCGTGAGAATTCAAATTTGACGATAAAAGTCGCAAAATTATCTCCATTTTGAACCTCCGAACGTGATAAGTCTTGATTCGAATTGATCACTTTTGTTTATAATATCTGACCTCTGACTAAATAAATACAGATTATGAAATTAAAGAAAGAGTGATGGAATTATTAAAGTAAATATTCAGTGTTTATATCTTATATCATTATTAGAATAAAAGTTAAAATCTTAATTTTTATTGAATGGTATATGTTTTGATATTTTTCGAAATATTGAGATGATTCATTTTAAGGTCACGGAAGATGTTTTTGTTCAATATTTCATTTATATTTGGATTGTATAAAAAATAAAATATTCTTCAACGAGAAAAATAAATGTAGTCGTTGCAAAGTTTATCTTAAAGTAAATATAATGAAAATGTATCTATTAAAGAATTATTCTGTGGCGATAGTACAGTAATTGCGAAATTAATTTATTCAAATTGCGTTACAAAATAAAAATGTCGTTCTGCAGTACGTTAAGTTATAAAATTAAGCTTCTGAATTTTAATTCAATATTTATAACATTTCTATTATAAGTTATTTATAATTATTTAAAAAATAATAAAAGCTCATTTATGTTTTTCATAAAAATGTAAATACAAATATAATTTTTTCGTATAGTTTTTGTTTACATTTTTTTGTAGCTATAATTACAATATATGTGAATAGTCCACTCTTATAAACGATAAAAACCCGATGACAAGGCCAATTTTTTAATGTGTATTTTTATTTATAAATATTATACAAAAAATTTCTCCGTGACTTTAGCTTTGACATACCCGCACCACACAATCTATACCTATAATTACAAAGCTTCGCTCGCCGATGTATTAAAGACAACGCGATTCAACTTACAGTAAAAGTATTCTATATAATTTTCATTTTAATTCAAACTTCTAACTCAAATTATTTGAATTTTATTTCATATAAGCGTGGATGATAGAACAAAATGCATTGACCCGATACATATATTTACAAAACAGTTTAATCAATCAACAAGACAGTATTGTTGTTTCTTGAATACAACGAATTTGTATTTCGCGCCAAAAGTAATTTCCCGCCTCGCGTTCTTATAAATTTGCGCGCTTGCAATTTATGAAATTGCGCGCGCTCTACGCGAATTATGAAAAGCCAGCAACGCCTTCTTATTAACTTTCTGATCGCAGATAGATGCGCTATTTTGGTAAACGGCTTGCATCGAATTTGATTAGAATAAATTAGCATTTTAAACAACGTCGTTAATATAAAACAACGTTTATCACTGAATAACAAAACCTTTTACTTAAGACGAATCGCATTGAGTGGGCACGCGTTGCGCGTCGTTCGTTTTTTTCTCGCGTCCTTTTCAGTTGCTCGGTCGTTCTTGCTTTGTTGTACATCTGTGTCTCTGCATTTTTCATGACGCATTAACAAGACTTGCGTATTGCCTCGTATACGTATCGCGACTATCATTGGTTTTAAAATTACGAATCCGTTCATTTTCTGTACCGGCTGAGATTTACTTTTGCGTTATTTTTCTGATTTCGCTTGTTTGTTATTTTATTCGAATTCAAATTCTGACTATTGAATAACGATTTGTTTACTGATCTTATCGTAAATCAGGAAATTGTGGTTGTTATTCATTTCAGGTGACATCGAGTTATGAATTTTCTCTCTCGCGTTTATCGCAGATTTTAATATGCATGAAAATTGATGATTTTCCGACAAAAAGAAGTGTTATTTTGTAGAAACATCCTAGCAGCCAAGATCCGATTTAATCCCATTTATTTTGACCAAACACGATTTAAATTTCTACCGGTTAAATCCATTTGGGTCCATTTTTACAATTAACTAATATTTGAATTAAGAAAGTCGTGTACGGAATCGGAATTAAACTATGGCTGAGTTCTAAAATGACCTTTCAGTACTGAAACAATGAGATAAAAATATGAAAACAAATAATTAAGACAAAGACAAAAGTGTTGAAAATCAATTTTAGAACTCAGCCTATGTCGTGTCTTATAAGTGTAGGAACAGTAATTTTAAATGGAAATTTAGTTTTTAGATTACTTTTTAAATAAATGACTATAAATTGAATGAAAAAAATAATAAACTTCATACGTTATAAAATGATGTATATTAAATCAAGTAAATTAAGAAATCTGGAAAATGAGGATTGAAAAATGAAATATTTTCAAGTTAAAAAAATTATATGAATTGTAACTGTAAGTCGAATTGTGATTTATTAATTTGAATTGTATGCATATTTGGCTTGGACATATGTATAATTTATTAATTTTAAATTGGATTCTGAATGTTGGGATAATATTAATAATTGTAGCGCTGCTGACAATTCGATTATAAATTCAATTTTGAGGTTATGAAGTTTTGTATAAAAAGAGGATAGTATACGCTCACAAATATGAAGTAAACACATTTAAGATCTTCGGCCATTTCGTTTTTATAATTCATCGCAAGATTAATTGCCACATTCGCGACGTTTAAAATATGCAATTTTATTATTTTAATTAGTAATTTATTCCGCGTTATTTCATTTCCGGAAATTTTATAAGAAAATCGTTTGTATATAGTTTTAACTATGATTATAATCACATTTTTTTACTATTAAATTTTAAATACAATTCGAATTTTATTGGATGATGAAAATTGGAAAGAGAGAAACTTATAATCTAGGTATTAAATTGATTTTTTAAATTGGCTCGTTGAGAAGTAAACTTAAATTTGATTCTAATTCTGTCCTTATTTTGTTACAATCAAAACACTAATAATTTGTTTTTGTCAACTGATACGATTGGCCGGAATTATTCTAAGGTAACTTAATATCACGAACATTTATTAATGATTCTATTTTGTAAACCCTTTCAGTATCAGCCTAGCTGATACTGATTACAATTCAATGCTAGAATATTGATTGGTGCAATTATTTTTCGCAATTCGGAACGGACAAAATGACGAGCATTTTGTAAGAAATGAAAGAAGCGTCGTAAGAAAATAACATTAATAATAATGATATTAATCTCGGATAGATAGAATGGTATTTAATTGATAAAATATTACGACTGATCTGGGATCGATTCAAATTTGATGACTGTTTTATAACGAGTAATTTGTGTTCCCAATTTTCCATATTGACTAAGATACAACAAACAAAATATTAAGTCAACTTTGCATAATCATGAGTTGCATGCGGGTCCAGTAACCAATTGTATTACTGCCCAAGCATGCCTATTATAAAAGAATATGAAGGTGGTTCTTGAATTGATTTTGACAGATATTGTAGATTTCGTTATATTTTTGTTAATTCATTCAATACGTTTATTTTTCGTGTATAGCCAGATTTTCTTATTTCTGAAGAATTTATTTAATGTTAAGAAAATCAATTTAATATAATATTAAAAACGTAAATACAAAATTAGGTTAAAAAAAAACCTTAAGAAATAGCAATTTTGATCGAAAAATGAAAATCTTGCGATTAGTTCAAACGTTAATATGGACGGGTACACTTGTTGTAAGCCTGAAAATACCCGAAATAGGGAGTTTAAAGTCATTTAATGTCAAAAATGACTATTGAAAATTACCTTTTTTTCATGAAATGGGCGTTTTGGTGTGCCATTTACAAGGAGAAACGCTTGGAGAAACGCTTTTTCGAACTTTCATTTTGTCTTATTTACTTATTTTAATTTAAATATACCAACAAAGGGGTTACAGCTCTTTGCATATAATCATATAGTTTTTTGAAATGTTGTTGATAAATTTATCTCATTATTTAACTTACAACTTTACACTGAGAGAAATAAATGTCGAAAAATTTCTATTTATTTACTTAATTTAGAACTATAACAAAACAATTATAATATTTATTATTTTTAAAAGTAATATATTATGATAAAGTAGTATTTTTCGATGTGAAAAACTTACTTTTTCCGTTTAAAAACAGTAATCTTATTCTTTTTCACTTATGATTCAAAATTAAGGAAATAACTAGTCATTTTTCATCATTTTTCTCTTAGTGTATTGAATAAGTAGCGTAACATTTATTATTTTATCATAAATTAATTTATTATATTCTTTTGAAACGCAAACCTTCTAAATGAATTCATCACTTTAATAGTTTATTTTCTATATTATGTTTAACTTTTGTATCAAAATATTAATATAATTAGGTAAACAATAAATATAAATCAAACCTTACTTATTTTACAAGTATTTGTTCATATTATTTCCTTTTGATTAACAAACCTACTTTACTAATTATAGTTACATAGATTGCAACACAATTTTCCTATGTCAGTATTTAACTTAAATGTCTGTCTCTACAGTAGAATACAAATCTCGTTGACTGTTTAATATCCGTTAGAATAGTTGTGTTTGCAATTTTTAATGACATTAAATAATACTTTAACATTTGCACACAATTAAAGAACAGCAAGTTTTAAAAGTACTAAAAAAGCTCCAATAACTATTTGAACTATTATAATCCAACGATATTGAACTGGTACTCAGTATGTTTGTCTACACTGAGAAAATTTTCCTGTTGGATTAACAGACTAGACTGTTCCGCCAACAGTCTTGGACTGTAAAAATGTACAGTTCTGGACTGTACAGTTGACACTGTTATAATTCTGACATTTTAAGGTTA
>JABFQC010002811.1:0-15277 GCA_022817085.1 Psilanteris sp. ZL-2020
CGTCAACGCAAGTAGGTCATTTTTTCGCTCGTCGTATTATTCATTTATTTGTATTTACGAGCACTCGCGCCTAATCGGCGAATTAATTCTTTGAATGTCCACTTGTTCTGATCATTTTTGCGTCGCTTTGCTGGACCAGAATGAAGTTTAACGATTCAGTCGACCGGAATCTGTCATTTAAAACACGAACGAATTGAAATTAAAGCGCAACAAAAGTTGGTTATAAACAACAATGCGTGGCGTCGTTGATACGGTCAATACGATTTTTTTCGACGAAATTTGAGCGATCGTAAGGAAGCCATTTGTGCGTTGAATATATAAAAGCTAATTAAAAGTTTTTTTTTATTTTGCAACTATTATTTGTTTTCTTTTTTTTTTTTTCATTCGCAATTATAGATTAAAATAATAAAATAGAACGCAACTCAGGCAAATGTTTTCAATGCATATAAATGAGCGAATGAATACAATTTGTACAACTGAGGATGAGTTTGCGATATTTGTTTATCTGCGATCATAAATCTGATTTTGTAAAAAATATATATATATATATACTATTTGAAAATAGATAAACGGAGTCAGACCGAAATTTGTGATAACTGGTGGACCAATTGGAAAATGTCTGCAGATCGTAAACTAAATCTGCACTTAAAAATATTTGAACATTCGAGACCCCAACCGGTCCAAATCCTCCAATTATGTTAAGAAATTGAATAAATTCAGTAAAATTGCATTTTTTTATAAAAAGAATTTATTTACAATAAAAATATTACAACAAGAAAATATATATATATCAATTCAGTTTGAGCTGCCGATGACGGGTACCGCTGAAAACGCGCGTTTTATTTAAGACACACAGTGACTTAGTTAAGACATCAACTGCCTTACTAATAACGCCACACTTCTGCATTACATTAAGACGCTTGTACGTCTTGTTTAAGACACCGGTGTCGTAAATGAAGACGCATTCATGATTCTTCATTTTGCAGTCGCGCGTTGGGCCAAATATTCCGTTACCGCGAACGAAAGGCCAAGGGAAAAAGGCGAGTAAATCTGTCCACAAACAATTCTGACATTGCGCCAGGTAAAGAGCGAACCCAAGCGATAATGCTGCGTTTCTCGCGCGTTTATCACATCGACTTATCTGTCTATTAATAGCGGGGCAGTGTCACGCACACACACGGAGCGACGCACGAATCTGATTACTTTGCAAAAATCTTGTTCGACGGATAGCAACGATCCCCTGAAGTTTTGCGCGTGTCGCTCGGCCGAACGGCGCATGCGCGTCCGCTAACGATCAAGCCGACGAAACATTTTGACCGGCTGCGATTTGAAAGGTCGAGCCGACCCGGTTGCGCCGCCGATTCGCGCCGAAGGGCCAAATTCGGATTAATCGAATCGGAACGCGCGGCGTCCTTTCCGCGCGTCGAAACGCCGCCAGCGACTTCCGATCGCGCGCAAACGTTCGGCCCGAAAAGCGCAAACAAGCAACTGTCCGCTACGCGCCCGCGAAATCTTCTTCCATCCGAGCAGACAATTGACCCCGAAGCGTGAATAATCAGATGAGCTTACCGACTACCTTAAGTTATATTATTTCAGTAAATTGAACGCTTCATTCGACGAGATTGCTATACTTTGCGACGGTCTATTTACGTTACACGCGAAGCCGACGCTAATTAAATTTGTTTATTTTGCCGCTAATTTATAGACGTCGCGCTTGCAGCGGAATTTACAATCGCCTCGGTGCCGAAATTGCGTTTTTTGATCGACGCCGCGGCGTTATTTCTGTGCGCGCCGCGCTGACTATCACCTTCCAAAATAGACGCGTGAAAAAATGAATCGTTACATAATAGCGAATCGCGTGGATTCAAAACAACTCGCGTCGGTGCGATACGCTCTTAATTTTTGTTTACAAAAAGCAAGTTTCACGGTCGAATCAATTTGCGGGTTGAGAAATGCGCGCGACAGCGCGTGCGTGCGATCGCGGCGAGATTAGAATTAATTCGAGTTTAATTCACACGCGTCGACTGGAGCAGCGTGATGCAAGCGCGAGCAACGGTCTCGTTTTCGAAACGCGCCGAGAGCAAGACGATGTCGCGCGCACGCAATTCACAGCGCCTGCGCAAATTCGGAGGATTAATCGATGCGCTTGGTAAAAATTAAATGACACCGCTTAGGACTCGAAGGCCCGTTCGTTAAAGCGAATCCGCGCGCGGCCCCGAATTTCGCCGCCGAGCGTTGGCGCGGCAGCGGCGCTCGCCTGGCGACCGGCAGTGGCCTTCGGGCCGGCGGTCCGCGCGCGTTAGATCGCGGGTTCCAAGTTCAAGGCCCCGCAAAAACTGGATCCGAAATTCGCAATGACGAAACACATTTGTCCGTAGCGAGATACGTTGAGAGCGCGTTTTTGCGCGCCGCCGCATAAATTATGCGTTCGGTAATTCGGTCGATCAGTTTACGTGCGTCTGCGAGTCCGAATCAGAAGGACGGCCAATGTTTGCGAATGACGAGACGCCGCGCGGAATTTGGACGTTGACTCACCGACGCGTATGCAAATTTGAGCAATGACCGCGACGTATACGACGCGATTCCAAAGCCGAATCTCACGTACTCTCCGAGATCGGTCGTTCGACGATCGCGCGCGGTTCGGCGCGGAACCGTCGCGCCCAAAAGCTAAGGGGCTGCGTCGACTTTTTGCGTAGACTCGCGTCAAGAGCGACTGATTGCGACTTGCATATTAATGAAGCCCGAAGATGTATTCAAAGGAGTTGGGTGACGAGCAATTTAGTCAAAGCCAAGATGATTACCGGATTACAGCCGTGTGATTAGAATTGCCTTTTCGTCGATAGTGCGCACACTCGTACTCGCAACGCTCTCCAAGGATTGCGCGTCTTTAATCGCAAGAACCATTGCCGTGGATGCTTTCGGGAATTGCGTTGCGAAATTTCTGCTTTACGCGCGTCTTCTCTCTCGGCCATATGCATAATCGCGTGATTAAATTAACAACTCGTCTATATTTGTACGCAAAGACGGAACAAAAGGTCGTTTCATTTTCTTTTTCGTAAACGAGTGCGCGGCTCGCTTGGGCGCTGGCAAATTTCGCGCAACGATTTTGGCTACGAAATTTGGGCGAAACAAAAATGAAAGAGTTGCAGGACGGTCGAAATAGAGGATCCCAGTGGCAAGGCCGTTTCTGTTTCACTTATTTAACTAGTTTGTGGCCCGTCCTTCTAAAATCTGTTACGAAACATTAAATCTCGCGTCAAAGCGACATTTTTATTTGTCTGCCGGGAATTGCAGAAGTTTCGGAAGTCAAATGTAGACCGAACGCGCCGTCCTAAGTAATTGAAAGCGGGGATTTGTTGGCCAATGGATCGTCTCGGTGGTTCGCGGGGAGCAAGGATTTTTTATGATTTATGGCTATTTCATAACACGCCGGCCGAAATAGCCGCCAAAATAACAGCCAGAATAAACAGTCAAGATCAGCTTTTGATCAATTTAGCCGACTCGAGTCACGAAAACGAATACGACGATCCACCAATAGAAATTTAAACGCGTATCATTGTAATGGATAGTTATTTGATTCTCCAATTTTGGGTAATTTATCGCCTACGTGAAACAGGAAGCAAAATTATACGCTGAAATGGAATTTCGGAAATCAACGTTCCATGCACTGCTAATAAGCCGAGTGCATTTGTTTTTGCGCGACTCGCGTTGATACGTTCCGATTTTAATTTTTTTTTTTTTTTTTTTTTAACAAAAAAGTTTTTTTTTTCAACGAAAAACTTTCGTATTTAAATTTGTTCGTTTAAAATTAATTGTGCAGTTTGACACAAAATATCGATGTCCTTTTTGACGTTCTTTTAAAAACCCGTTTATAAATAACAATTACGAATCACCGATTGCGACGATCTCATTATATCGCAACGCGCAAAAAGCATTTTTAACAGTTGCCGTTAAACGATACTCTACTATTTCATTAGGTATAGCTACCTGTTAAGAGAGGCAACACCAATCGAGACACAACAACTACGGCCATGACAAATGCGATCCTTGCAACAATCTCGCGATCTCTCTCACACGCACACGGCACTCACACCAACCAGAACACACAAATTGATTAAACGACGTTTAACGCATGGTGCGTTTTCATCAGGAAATCGCCAACTGTATCGCATTGTTCGACGCTTTTTTTTCGCTACAAAATTACGAAAGTGCCGTTTCTTTATCGCCGGTTTTCCCTTTGGGCGTTTGCAGCGTTGCATCACACCGATCCGATTAATTCCAATTAAAATCCATCCGTACCGTGGTACCCTCTAATTTGCTATTCTCACGAACCCGCTGTCCTAATTTATCGTACGCAACGGGAAAAACCGCAAAACGCTGCGCGGAATTAATCACTAATCGCGTTTGCAATTTAACGGTTAATTTTTTCTTTCTATTTTGGTCAAACTTTTCATTGCCGCTTTCGATCCAAGACATCGTGTCCGCGAGCGTTAGTCGTTTGGACCGACATAAATTGGTTTCCTATAAGAATTCAACCGCGCGTCGTCCGAGGCGTCGCCAGAAACAGTCACGTTCCGGTCCAAGGTCACTTCTGTTGCACTAAAAAACATTCGGTTACGCGCTTCACGCAGCCGTCGGACCGCCGGGTGCTCCGAACGTCGCGACACTCGATACGCGCGTCGAAAAATCGGTTTAACCGGCGCACGGGCGCCGACCAATCGAGCGGATCATACGCCGGTCGCACATTACCGCTCGGTGTCGGGTTGCGCGCAAACACGCAGAATCCGACGCGGCGTTTCGCAACGAACCCGATCGCGAAGCGGCGAGCCAATCCACCCCGCGCCATCCAACTTGCGTTATCCAAACACGTAACGTCCCAAAGCCGGTGCACGAAACGTTACGAAATTGACTGAACGCGACCCTCCGATCCCGGTCCAACCCGACCGTCGCAAAAACATTTACTAATCAATTATGTCCGTCCCGAAATGGCCGCGCCGCACGGAACCTATTCTCGGACACGTGGTTATCTAATGCACTCGATTTGTGACAACGTCTAATTGCGTTACGATAATTACGACACGACGCGCGCGCTTTGGTGTTTTGTTCGTCGATAAAGCCGACGCCAAGGACAATCCGCGGACGCGAAATTCGCGATTCAAAGAGACCGCAAGCGCTTTGTTTTTTGTTTTTTATTCCACCCCCTCCCGCGGTTATTTCCATTCAATTCGGAGTGTCATCAGCTGCAAAAGTAGCGTTTTGTGTCAATACAATGACGCGCGGTGCGTGCGGAACAAAGACGAAGACTAAATAAAACTGTCAACGCTCGGCGTAATGAGCGCGAGCAGGAAGCTAATAGCAGAGGAGGACGCGAACACCAGATAAAAATGCCGCGTGGCGTCGAGTGCGCCGATCGCGGCGGATCAATGGCAGACGTCATCGAGGGTTACGCTGACAGTCCGCATTTAGTGTCAGAATTTTGCAATTCCCGCTCGAGCGTTCCGCGAGTCGACGCGGTCAAATGCCGTCTGGACAAATTGATCGCGCCATTTTGCCAAGCCGAAAAATCGTCGCGAGGCACGCAAAACGTCACTTTTACGTAACAATCGAGCGAATTTAGTCGGCGCTTTCTTCAACGTAAAATATTTTTAGGTCGCAATTATCATAGGGTTTCAATCCGCGCGAAAAATGGCACGACCGTGTTTGCGGTCATTGTGGTGGAATTCGTGGTTACCGAGTCAATCTCGTTATACTTACAGAAGCGACGTTGTTTGTGTGTTGTATGTTTTGGGATGGAATAAAGAACAGGCGTTATGAATTTAAACGTAAAATTGGCTATTGTTTGTTATTGCGTTAAGGTCATTGTAGTTTTGTTGTTATGTTTTTGAATATAAATGCGGCAACAATAAGAGTACCAGTTTGTTTATTTACGTCTGACCAGCCACGGCGAGGATGGTTGTAATTGTGAGAGAAATGTATCTTGTATATATTATGTACTTACGGACCTTTTTCCGTCACATTATTTGGAATGCTTAGGTAGCTTTCGAATCATAAACACTAATATAGAGGCGCTCATGAAATACAGCCGCTTCTGGGTACATAATTAATAACTATGAGGCATTATTATCATTTCGATCGTCACTGCACGTACGTACGTTGTCAGAGTTATATATTACAGGTTTGTCAAAACGATTTTATTATCGTTGAATGGTAGTGATTTACTTATTCATAATTGCATTGTATAAAGAATTGATTATAATTATTTAAGTAGATTAAAATACATTGTTTAAGGAACTGTCGAACTGCTGCGAATGTTTAGTCGATTTTTAAACGATCATATCTAATGTAATTCTCATTGCCGATTGGTATGCATAATATTTCTTTACGCAACGTCGTTTTATATCAATATTTTATGTTTAAGCAATAACATTTCAAGGCTTTATATCTAATTTTCAAGTCTGCACCCCCCTCCCTTTTCGTTATTCATTTAAACAGCACTTATTTAAAAAAAAAAAAAAAAAAACAAAAAAAATACTCACTTTATTCAAATTTATAGTATGGAATTATGAACCAATAAAAAACTTAAGTAAAGTTTAATAATAAAAGATTTGTTCCGTACGATTGCATAGTTAGAGCAACAAATACCAATTTGTTAGCAACGTTTAGCCAATTCAAAGGTTTAATTTTATTGAATTAAACGAATAAATGAAAATAGACATAATAGTTACATAAATTGTATACAAATATAGACAGCGCTATATTTTATTTGATGCGCAATTAATTAACCAACGTGATAGACTATAGAAAGCATATTTTTATGTTCTATCAGTTAGATGTTCTATTTAAAAATAACCGTTTTAAAAATAACAAAAAATCCCGAGAGATTTTATTGAATAACGTACCAAAAAAAAGTACTGAGAAAAGGTAAATAGGAATATTCGGCAAAACAAAAATGACCTTCCCATCACAGCGGCGTTTCTTGTCGTGTTCGTAAATTCCTCTTACTTTCTTACCGATCGTTATTTTTTTTAAATCAAAACGTTACATTTTTAAGATTATTTTCTGAAATAAAGTTCCAACTCAGTACGATATGTTATTTACTACTCTGAATATCATAAACTTGTTATGAAACGCTAGAGAATTGATGATGATTGTTCGAGCGAATTTTGCATTGTTGTTTGAGCCATCCATTTTTCTTATCGCTCCGTTGAACATTTTAGACAGAAACTTAGTTTCCTGCGTTATTGAATTAACAATAGTAAAATTAATATTCCCTGAAATGAAAATGATGTGAACCAAGCTGGGTCTTAACCGTGCAATTGCAGCAACATTGAGCGATGTAAATTGTATTTCGCATAAATTAATACCACGTACTACGAAAACGGAACTGAAAATATGGTCAGTAGATGCGTCAGTCGTGTTATTGAAGCCGAGAAAAAGCGCTCAAAAGAAACCGAAAATAATGTCGCCATAGTGTGTTTAATCAATTCGAATATCGATACGCGCGCGAGATTAGAGTGCCGGTAATTAATTACAACAAATTACTGTAATTAAATTTTTTCGTGATAAGTATTTCATTTAATACTACGTTGGGATGGAAGGGCGCGGAGGGGGAGGGTATCAGGCGGAGAAAAGTGGCGGGCGTCGCTTGGAATGCTTCTTCGTTTCATTAAAAATGGGTTAAATGTTAAGATCATGCGATAAAAGTGCGCCGGAACGAAATTAGACCGGTCGTTCGTACGCCGCGTTCGGCCGAAATCCCGCGCGCCTTTCCCTCTCGCAATCGTCAGCTCCGAAACTCTTTGAAATTGAAATGAAAGCCTCGCATAAAAATGTCATGCAATTCAAATGAACGACCGCGTGGCTCGCGCGGACGCCTTTGAACTCCGCTCCCTCGGCTGCTTAATTCGGAATCCGTATAGCCGAGCCATTCATGGTGCGCGCGCGCGCGCAAACATTTTCAATCGGCATTTTCCGCGGCGCGCGACGCGATTTCGACAGAAAATCAACCGCCAAGATGTCGGCGCTGGCTTTTCAATTAACCTTTCCTTCTCTGCTGCACGCTTTCTGCGCGTTCCGCGAACCGACCGAATCCGTTGCATTAATGTCGTTCCTATTTACAATGCCGATCCACGCGAGCTTCGTAAATATATTTCGATGGCTCTTAGTCCGATCCACGCGTTGACATAATTTCGTTCGCGTCCCGTGCTTTCCCTCTTTGCATTGCGCCGTTTCAATTAATTAATGGATTTATTTACTTCCCGTGTATTATTTATTCAAGATAATAATCTTTAATAATCAATGACACCGCGCTCTCACGTGAACTCGTATTCCGAGATAAGGATTAGCTTCTTAATCAATCACGTAACGCTCGAGGGTCCGATTGACACAGGAATATGATGAGCCCTTATTGATTCGTTTTGTATCCGGACAGAGGTCGAGTCAATGTTATAAGGGACAACGAGATATTACGTGGACTATGAATTTATTCCAATTTGTATGTACGCTAAATAACCACCATTCTCGCGTTTCATCCTTTTAACGAGTCACTTTCGCAAACACGAAACGCGTCATTGGCGCTGCGCGCGAGGGCTTTTTGTGTTCGTAAAAATAGCTCGCGCCAATTTTTATCAACCAATCAAGTTCAAAAATAACGCTCGAATCGATGTTTTCCGAGTGTCTTAAACCAACCTCTGGCAAGCGAGTGCACGCTTGCATTAAATTTAAAAACAAAGCCGGTTCGACCTTAGCGGATAAATTATTTGTAAACGGTCGAGATGAAGAGAGAGACGTATAAAGGCATAAATTGCTTTCGACCCGCATTGTTATTGTTTACGTGGGGCTGTCTTTTGCGAAGCCGAGTCGCAACTTTGTTAGAAAATTAATTGAATTTGTTTCTTTTTCCACGAACTAACCCGGCGTTTGAAAGCAAATTGCCGCCTTTTGTTTTGCAACGGTTAAAAATAAAACGGAATTGAATAATTAATACAGAAAAGGCGAGCAAATAAACAAAACGTTAAACAATCATCTCACCGATAGTCCGCGAAACCTAGTAACCGCTTGAAAGTAACTTTCACTTGACTAAAGTTATAACGGATTACGCTAAAAATACATCGATAACGTAATTACGGGACGCGCGTTTAGGTTTCATTCAGAACAATCTACATAAATGTAATGCTTCGCGACCAGATGACTCGACTGTCCGAGCGCTAAACTATCTATGACCTGAATAAAACGACTGTAATAAAAATTGTTATTGAATGGCGTACCGCGCATTTGCCATCCATTTAATAGCTGTGGTTGAAATTCCGTGACCTTACGGCCATAACCAAACGACACACCGACCGACGCCAAGTAATTTTTCAATCGAAGATTAAGCAGCGACTGACCCCGAAACTGACCGCGCTCAACTTTTCCACACGTTATTACAAGTCCCCCGTAGTCATCATTATTTGTTTTGAGGGCGGTTATTCCGAAACGACGTGCTCGGTCGGACCAAATAGACATCAATGGGATACAATAATTATTCCGCATTTTTCGCGTCGGAGACAAAAGAAAATTTGTTTCAGCACGGATCGTGCCGTTTGTAAATAAACTGAAAAACAAAACGCAAATTAGTCACGTAAATTAACACGTGAAAGACTTACAATGGCAATTATATCGTGGCTCCAGTTTTCCGGCTTATCGATCCAGCTGAAATTCTGTTTGTGCTTCATTGTTTACAAACTAAAATCATAACAATGTTAAGGACGTAACTGTTAGTTTTCTGTTTTTGTTTACATCACATGTCAATGAACATTATTTAGCGCGTTTTTAATCTAATTTTCAGCAATTGTTCTTGCGGTTCGCTATAATTCAAATTTCAGCTTAACGATCGATTAATTAGACGTTTTATGCTGCTGTGAGTACAGCACAGCTGTTTTCTGACGACTAAAAAGGTTTCAATCAAGAAATACAGCTTCGTAACATAATATTGTATTAAAATTAGTCATTTTCATGTCGATTTGTCCGACTGAACGCAAATACAATTTCAAGCTAGATTTATATCACAAAACATGATACAATATAACGTATTGTAATATTAATTGTTATTTTCTGTAGTGTTTTCTTTAATAAGATATACTTTTTTAAACGGCGTTGTAATTTTAATGAAATTTTCAAACACAAAAGAATATAAAACAATCTAATATCACAAAATAAAATACTTTTCATAAAATTTTAATAAACCCGAGTTCACCGGAAAGATTAGGTTGCAAAATTCACAACGTTTATGTAATGCGTACACACACAAATTGAAATGTATTAATTTTGCTCAACTGTTAATATTTAAGTTATAAATAAAGAAACGACTTCAACTAGTCATAAAATATTCAAAACAAACGTGACTTTGTCATCAAAACATCATGTTTACCTCCTGCATTCATATAAGTGGTTTGCATGTTTTTTCTCCGCCCGCATATTCGGTTATAATTTTAATCTGTCTTTAATTTTCCAAAACGAATGTTTCTTTTTTCTCGATCGTTAATCTTAACAGAACCAATCCGTTCCGACAACTTGATCTTACGATCGCGATTTACAAATAAATCCGCGCTGCCTTTTACGTAAACTCGACTATTTTATCCAGAAAATTAAACGCTTTTCTTGTGCGTTTAATTTACTTATCGTCGCGAAATTGCAAAAACGACGCGCGAATGCAATACACGGAAAGAAAAGGTTGCGCGTTACAGACGATCTGAATGCCAGAATCCCATTTTCAACTCGTGCCTTTGAACGTTTAAATCGAAGGAAAGCATTTACAAAGCAACGTGAGAGCCATAGCGAAGCAATTAAATATTTTGACGCTGAATCGCGGACAAAATTGCGGCAAACAAAATGCAGCGTTTAAACTGCAAAAGCATAACATCGAACGTTCGGAAGTGCGGGAATTGAACGTACGTTTTGAACAAAAATAACGCCAACGAGTACAGCGAAAAAAGCTTTCGTTCTTCGACTGACAATCCGTTGCGAATTTCTGATCGACGAATCGCGTGTCCTTGAAGCCACCGGAAGTGCGAGAAAAAAAAAGAAAAGGATAGGAGGGAAAGTCGAATGAAACAAAGCATCGTCGCGTTCTCTCGTACTTTATTTTATAAATATATTTGATAAATCTTGTCATTGTCAGTCTTATACAATCGTACGAAAAGGTACATTTCTTAAAACATTCGGACGCGGCGAAAGTATCGGATTGTTATGCGAAATAATTTGCGTATAAAATGTCAATAATAAATGGAAAGCAATCGTCTCGAAGAAAGGGCCCGGCTTAATCTTAAATCTGATTGAATGCGAGCTGTAACAGTGGGATGAACTAATGAAAGATATCGTATTGTTTGGTCGAGGCGGACCGCGGAGCTGACAATTTCGCGCGAGTCTCGTAAATGCGTAATCCCTCGCGACAATATATCGAGCCGAGATTACGACCAAAAAATGTAATTGCCGGCTATCATTTTGCGTCCAACTGATTGCGAGTTCAAGTGACGAGCAACGGATCGCATTCGTTGCTCGGGCGTTTTCGTAATCGTTACCATCCTCGTCGTCTTAACAAATAACAATGCTTTGTCGTGCGATGTTGAATTTTGAAATTGTATGGCAACGATTCTCGGAATTATTTATACTTTCTTTATTTATAGTTTTGGAAGAACCGCGACGAAGGTCAAGTGTAACAAACAAGTGCGAGACTTTGCCGTTGAAAATAAACAAAATCAAATGCTGGTTGGCCGTCGGTGCGACCATGTAACGATTATTCGGATTGAAAGGATCGAAAATTCACGAGTCAAGTTTTTGATACCCGCTAACGACGCCGCGGTTCCGCGCGGGTTAATAATCGTCCGCAACAATTCATCCGGTCGAATCGTCGACGAATCTTTATAATTCACACTTTGCCATTGAATAAAAATGGATGAAAATAAACGTGCCATGCGTTAATTTTCACTTGACAACGGCGCGCGTTACAAACGTTTTAGAAATTATGCGCGTTCGAATCGAATTTCGTCGGGTTAGGTTTGGTGGATTAAGACGTCGCGGTTGATTGATCAAATGATTTTCTTTAAATCCTCAACAATTCACATTCCGATAAAATTGTCTCGCGCAATTTGTAGCTAAATCATCATTGGATGAGGACGAAACAGGCTAGCGATTAGCGGTTCGAAATCGGACTAATCGCAGAAACTCGAAAAGAAACGGTCTCTGGAAATGTTTGGTCGAAAGAAGGCGAGGAAATTCTACGAAATTTGTCGAGTTTGCAATCGAAAATTTGAACGCAGACGTGGACTAATCGTGAGGCTGGAAATGATCGAATCAATATTTCTGCTTTGTCAAACAAGTTTCGTTTGTTGGCAAGGAAAATGCGATAGAAATTGCTCGTCGCCCGTTCGTCTAAGATTTTGAATTTTTTGAATTAACAAAATAATAAAGGACACGAAACGTAAACACACGGTATATAAACAATGCCACTCTGAGAAGGTCGTTTCTAAGTTTGTTGATAATCCGGTGAGTCTAGCGCGACCTTTGCGACCAAAACATTGAAATTTCGCGGGCAAACATTAATTCCAAGAATGCGGGTAGCCGATTGAAAGAGTCAAACGAATTGTAACTAATTCGAATGCGTTTTGAAACGACGTTTGATTTATCGCGAAACTTTTACGATGATTCGACAGTATAAATCGAACTGAGCGAGCGCGCGTTAAATTGCAGCAGCTACGATAAAGTAAGCAATTTTTACATTTGCTAATTAATAAATTCAATCGCATTATTCGTCGGCGACGAAATGAAAATGGTTGCAATATATATGATTAAATTAAATGATATCCGGCGACTGTAACTAAACAATTTGAGTCACGTTTTTCCGTCGACTAATTACCGAGTACGCGCCATTTTGATGTTTTCCGCGGCAGTTTCTCCGCGACGGATTCGTGCAATTCGTTCCTTTGCAGGGAACGATTCAATTAATTTTTTGCGACGAATAAAACGAAGAGAGAAAAAAGAACAAAAGACGAAAAAAATGATCATACGGAACGATTGCGCTCGCGTTATGTAACTCGAAATCGAGTTTCGAGCGTTTCGAATGCAAACGTGGAAGGGTTCGGTTGGATCGTGATCGACGATCGGCTAATCCATTCGAAGGATCGGCGTAAACGACCGAGCGGAAAATAATAACGGCGGTGTAAACGAAGGCCCGACTCGTTGGGAGGAAAGTTTCGGAGCCGAACGGTTTGCGAAAATCAGCCCCTCCCGCGCTCGCCATCGCGATTAACTTCGACAAATAAACGCAACGACTGCGCCACTGAATCACTTCAAGTTCCGCGTTACATAAGTCGCGCGCGCGTTTCACAAAAATAACTCGTGCCATATTTCTCGACTCCGCGCGGTATGAAATACATCGCTCGAAAGACCAGCCTGCGCTTCGTCGCGTAATTCAAAATTCAAAAGCAACACGTCGTGAGATTTTTTGTCGTCAACTTTTGTTCCACCAACGATCGACCGCGCGGTCAAAATTGGCAATATCTGCGTCCAATCCGCCAATCGCTCGTCGGTCCAATATTTGCGTCTGCTCGTCTTTATGCAAAAAGACGGTTCTTACTAAACGGCGTTATATAAAATTAATGCAAATTTTATGTAAACGTGCGATTTTATAAATAAATCTAACCCGACGTTACGCAACCATCTCAAATATTGTGTTAACCGTTAATTCGATTCGCGTTTAATTGCGAATCCAAACAAAACGCTCCGTTTGATGCGCAGTTGTCGTGTTAATATCGGCCGTAAGCTGCAGTTAGATTTATATGAATTATTTGCCACAAATGTGACTGTCTTGTGTTCGGGAATGGAAAATAAACGCGGACAACTGGCCGACCGTTCGGTGAGCTGCTTCGATAAAATTGTATCGCGATTCGTCGAGTTGCAATTTGACGAACGCGCGTGCTTCATTTTAATAACACGCATCCGAGCAACGTTGTACACCGTAGCTTTTGGCTTTGCATCCGTCAACGTCGGTAGTTCGAACGCGATGGCAAAATGAGGTCAAATTTTGATTGTGCGGCACGTCGAGTCGCGACTGTCGAAGGAAAATTCGACATCATTTCTACGAGGGCGTTTTCACCTCGACGCCGATTTATTTGCTTTCGACAAGCTTCGATTCGACAATTGTAAAAATACACGCTCGGTAAATCGACAAAACTCGAGACTAACAAAACGAAGTGATAGACTTGGACGCGCGCTCAAGGACCGCGGCGAAACTCACACTCGATGCCATAACCTTTGCAAAGTGATCGATAAATGTGCAACCGTGAAATAAGACCACGTCTTTCTCCATTCGATTACGAATAATCTCGAATGCAATGCCGCGTTGATTGGTGGCTGCGCGTAATCGATGGAGAGCAATGCGAAGCAATTTTTGTTGTTGTTTTTGTTGTTTTCTTTTTGTTGCACTTTTGTCGCGTGTGGTCGACGTAATGCACTGCTAATTTCTGTTTCGAACGCTGTAAGACGAAACAGAATCGAACAGATTTCTCGGTCGAACTCACATGCGAAGCTCCGGAAGGCGAATTTTGCGTTTCTGTGTCGCCGTTGATTCGAACTCGTATTAAAGTTTGTTTGTGATCAGTGGCAAGAACTAGTGGAATGATAATTATCTTCATGAAAAAATTTATTCACACAACTGTAATAAAAAATAAATACAAGCATATAAAATTCTACGATTTTATAATGTAATACAATGTTGAAAATTCAAGAAGAAAACAATAAATAACTCATAAACGTTATGGATATTTGTGTAATATTTTATGCAACTTTAAAAAATGTCCTTATAATTTGCCGTGGATTATGTTAAAATTTCTATGGAACATTGCGTTGCTAAAACATTTATTTACATTTACAATAAATTTTCAATACCCTCAAAATTTGAAATCATCTACGGCCAACAACATTTCAAGTTTCTAAATGAAACGTTAAAGCAACAATTCCATCAATGTTTCACAAAATATTAAACTTGAATTACGTGTAGTTTGCAAATTCGTGCATCTTTATTTTTTTTTTTTGCGTTTTCATTTTTTTTTTTTTTTTGTTTTGTTTTTTCCTTTTTTTTTGTTTTCGTTTGTTTTTGTTTTTTTTTTCTTTTCTTTTTTCTTTTTTTTTTTCTTTTTTTTTTTGGTTTGTTTTTTAGATTACAATGCAAGGGAAGTTTTGATGGTGCACGCACGGAGACAAATTCTGTTCAAAATTAATGCAGGTTCGGGCAGTATTATGG
>JABFQC010002812.1:0-15276 GCA_022817085.1 Psilanteris sp. ZL-2020
CCAAAAAGCCGACTAACCCCAGGAATTCGCTCATTTACGCGTACGCCGCGAAAAATGCGCGCGTAAACATTTCCGCTTTGATAGCCGGGTGGGGGAGTAATTTTCTGCACGGTTCAATTTTGCGGAGTAGTTTCGCGTGGAGCACGGCGTTGCGTGCGCCGCGATTGGTCATGGCTCGATTGCGCGCTTTGCATTTTGTAAGCAACTTTCGAGTCCTCGGCGACCGCGCGCAAAAAACTAGTTAAATAAATCGCCGCCGAGTGTCCGGGGCGGGGTGAACCGTCGCTGACCGCGGGCTACGAAATTTTCGAAATTGTAGCGCATAAAAGCGGCCATAAAGCCGCATCCTTATTGTCCCCGCTTTCTTTTTATTGTCGTCTTTATTATTTAGCTGACGTTCGAATCGTTCGCTCGCGCTCCGCGCCGGGGTTATGTTAATGGCAACTCTTCGGCGGCTGATGAAGGGTCAGTTCATAAAAGCCGGCTTCGAATCCAATAAACCGGTCAGCGCGATTCGCAATTGCGTCATCCGCTGAATCGGCGCTCGAATTTAACGCGACGCGCACGCCGCGCCAGTTCTGCCGACGGATGCGATCCACTCGAGTCCGACGTGACCGAGCAGCGCGTACGCCGCCCGCGGGATGAGACGTTTCGGAGAGAACCGCGGCGCTCGGTGGAACGCGTCTCCGCGCGAAATGGCCCATCCGCTCGCGCTTACGACGGCAATATTTTTAACGCGCGCGAGCGATTCCGCCGCCGTCTGCGACGAATCTCTTAAGGGACGCGTGTCGCTACGTTTCCTTGCGCGCTCGCTCTTTTCCGGACTATTTATCACGAAAAGTCGACCGATCCGAGCTGATAAAACCGTTCGACCAATTGGATTGGCCGACGAAAATTGGATTCGTATACGAACGCTCGAATCATTATTAACGCCGGCGTTACCCACGGACGCGTTATACAGCGACTTGGCAGCGTGCTCGAAATATTTACATAATCCGGTACTTATATATATAGTTACATTTGGCTGGTCTACTAAAATGCGTGGTTTTGATCGACGAGGACCCCGAAATCGTGGTCGTGAACCGGCGTCGGGATTAACCGAACGCGCGTTTGTTTTGACGAGCGAACCGTTTCGCAAGCGGTCTCGGATATTTACGAAAGCAGTGGGAGGATGGAATTTTTGCGCGTTTATCGCGTAATCGCTGTTACGCTTATTTACAACGGCGTCTTGTAATTGAACGCACTCGGCCGAGCACTCACCTTATGAAAAACGAACTGGGTGGCTGGCTGCGTCTATGCATTATGTATCGATATATATTTACGCATGGGTTCGCGATCGACTAGATGCGCGCCTCAAGTATGTAAGGCAGCGGTGCGTGCGCGCGGCCATTCCATTTATCTCGGCCGCAACGTAAATTGGGCTCTACTCCTGCGCGACTCTGATCAAATATTCAGCTAACGACACGCGGCGTCTCGGCGCGCACTTCGCAGTCCGTTAATACGTGTTTTATTCGCTTCAAACGCTCGGCTCTGTCCCGATTCACGCAGACGCGCCAATGTCCCGCGCGGCATTCGTTATTCATTTCAATCGGCTCATCAAAAACTTGATTAGACTCAACGAGGATGTTGCCTTCGATCGGCGATTTAAGTGGGAGGCTTATTATAATTGCGCGTCTATTGTTTACGTCGCGGTTCCGTCTCGTCCGGGGGCCTATTTGGCCAGCGATCGGTCGTTACAGAAAAGAAGATCGGCGTGGGAATGCTCGGGAGGTTTGCCTTCGACTCGAAAGCTTAGTCGCAAATATATTCCGGGACGGTCACATTTCGCGTCTATTCGTGTAAACCAAACAATCAGCCCCGGTTTACTACCGATTCTTTAATGAACCTTATTCCTTTGTATTCAAACGGGTTTCCTAAAAGCAAAGATAACCGTGTGTCTATTATATGGCTCAAACATTTCAAGTAACTAACGACGAAACATTTTCATCCTCAGACGCTTTTCGAATCCGATTTGAGTATCTAGTATTTGAGTGCACCAATACACTTACGCTTTGACGAGGAATCACGAAACCGATTTTGTTAGCTTTACGCGGCAACAGTCAAATATACCCTACGTTGACTATATACACGGCAATAAAAAAGATAAGTGCATCCAGCGGATTTGACTCCATAATTACCACTCAGCGTAATAACCGTCTCCGAGCCGAATCAAGACCTTACGAGCGAGGCTCGCGCAGATTGAAAAGCCGCGCGCAACAACACGCGGGTCGTTCGATCTCTTTGTTTGCACTTTTCGATCGTCCGGAATCGTCGAAATTGCACCGACTTGAATCGCGGGGCTGCACGAACAGGTGGAATTACGTAATCGCATATCACACGGTAGCCGACATTGGTCACTTTTACGAGGCAATGTTTTTGCGTGGCGGATTTTAACGGCGCGCGTCGCGGCATTCGCGCCAAGGTTAAGCGTTAATTGACCGGGCGCTGAGCGCGCCGCGAAATTATTCGTTTTATCGAGTATGAAATTAAGACGTAGTGGAATATGCGCCTTTACCGGGGCATTCGTATAATTATGCCCCTCTGATTGCGCATAGCGTGCGCGCACGTCTGCCGCGAACCGCGCTCGCCAAACCACAAAGTACGCAATCTCTGACCCGCGCGCCGCGCGTTTCGTCTGCGGATTTCATCCGCTACGCAACTCGCTCTACCGGCGCGAACGCGCAATTTTATATCGCGCGCGCGCTGGGCCCTGTGAAAGTTCGCGGCAATTGATACCGAGCGCGAAATTGACGCGCACGCGTTCTTTAATGTAAGCGGTTGCGCGCGAGTAATGTCGTTTTGCGAATGCGATTAAGCGAACGAGCAGCTGCCAAGCGTGTATGCGAAAATGACGATAATTTAAACTTCGCGATATTTTTCGTGCCCATTCAACGGTCAGATTCAATCGGGGCCCAAATCAAGCACTATTCATTGAAGTAGGCACGAGAAAGGTTACAAAGAACCAACACCGCTGCATAATATATGAGTCGATTCGGCGACTTTCAGAATTTGATTGCCACGCTTATATAACAAGTATATCATTTTTTATGCCCGGTCCGCTTTTTTTGGTCGTTTTTTATATTGCAGGCGGCAAAAGCAGAGCACGAAATAAGACCGTAATGATTTTGCAAGAATGTTTACAAACACATCCGATAGCCTGATAAGCGACGCAAAAAACGCGCAATTTCGAAAGAAAACAATCAATCTCGGACGTATCGTTAACAATGAACATGATTAATAATCGTGCCGGCTATTGAATACGTGGCGTTGATCCGCGCGTGATTTTCGACGAACAACCAGTTTTGTGAAGCACACCGCGCGCAACGATTTCCTTCCCAGAACGTGAAACAGTCACACCTCGGCGAACGAACTTTTAATCGATCCGGGCGAATCGAATCGCCCTTACACCTCTCAATCAAAGCGACCACGATTTCCATATTTCACATTCTCCAGCGGGGGAAAAAAACTTCCCCGTCATAATGGTCATTCAGTCGGGATTCAAAGCGAACAAAACCTGGCGTGAATCTGCAGAAATCGGTAACAAAAAGTGTCGGAAAGTCGAACGATCCGTGCGGAATACGATTGTTTTCGTACAAACGGGTCGTGGCTAATCATGAAAGTTGGAAAGAACAAAAGCGAGAGCGAACAACGCGGTCGGGGATGAAAAATCGCGCCACAATGACAACGCCGGAGAAAAGTTTGACCGAGTCGGAACTCACTTTCGCGAGCGCACGCACTCACGCAAGCAGCGCGCCTTTTCTTTCTCACGCGGCAAGCGGCGTTTGCGCGCGCGACAAGGACGACGCGCGCGACCCGCGCAGGCCGTCCTTGTCGGGCAACGTGTGCGATGGCATCGTCCTCGTTTTGCGCCGATCCGCTAGCCGCTGGTGCATACCGGTCGGCCGCTCGATTTCCTCGTGTAACCGATTACCTTAGACTTCCTTATTATGCCTTCTCTTCTCCCAGGCATCGCGCACCGGAGGGCCGCTATGTACGCGAAATCTTCTTTTACACAACGCACGCCTTCCTGCAGAGGTTCCAGTCAGATGCTGTGTGTTAAACACACCTAGAGAAAGGACGCCGCAACTACGATCAGTCTGTCGTGCAAAATTCGCAAAACTAACTGTTTCTACGAAAAATGCCGTAACTCGTACCGGCGCACTTCAAATATACGTTTCTTGCGCGTCTTCCTATTCGCCTTATCTTGAGCCGAGATTTGACGCATTTTTACCACAATTTTTTCGCGCGAAAATTATAATTCCGATCAGATAGCAAGCAACGGGGATAAATATGGCGCGTCTCGAAAACAATTATAATAAATATACGAATGCAAATTGCGCGCAATCGTACGAATATTGCGCGAACGCTTTTAAATCATTTTAATTACAATGATCGTTTTCGCATTACGGTTCATATATACATACATATAAATATAGGAGATTCAAATGGGTATCAAAAGTAATATTTCGCTCTAAAATGATCGCTGTTTAAACAATGAAATTAATTTCGTTCAAGCTAAGTTGTAAATAACTGTCTTAATATAGTATGTATTTCAACTATGCAATTTTCATTGTGACGATGCTTAAATTTCATGTTTTAATTAATTGCGAAACTTTTTCAATTTTAATTGTGCTTTTTCGTATCGCAGAAAACATGGCAAACGTGCGATTCTATGTCGAATGTAATGTATTAATTGCAGTAATGCGGCGCTTCGTAAACACTTTTCGTGTTCGTCAATCGTACTTATTCAAATAATATTCCGATTGAAAACGAAATAATCATAATGTATGAATTGAGTTTCGTACATGCAATATTTGTTCGATAATAGTTACCCGAGTAGTTCTCAAAGAATTTACAAACAGCTTTGCGAAGGTGACGCCCGCGGTAGTTTGATAAATATTTATGTTATTATATCGACCTTATTATTATTTACATTCGAAGTTGGGGGAACAATATTGGCGCATAAGGTAAACACACGAACTTATTCAAATGATTTCATTACCTTGTATATACTTGACCGAGCACTAATTGCAACTGAATCCGAGGAAAGTGCATTTTATTTTTCTTCACTTTTTTCATTAAAAAATTATATTTTTCAGTATGTTAAATAGTACAAATGTCCAAAGCGGAACCTAACTAAAAAAGCTAAAATTAATATCAATGGTTATCATCGTATATCTCACTATATGTGCATATATATAAATATACATATATGCTCCCTTATGGATAAGTTTAAAGATTTTCGGCAAATTTGTTGGCACTAAAAATGGCCAGTAACGTACGTACACTCCTACGCGTGCAAACTCACGGTTTACCTACATAATCTCTCGCTTGCTTGTAAAAAGAAACGCGTAATAAGATATTGCATACGTTACTTTGATTAAGTTGCGGAGATATTCAGAAGATATTGTATGAATGAAGGAACAGGAAAGGGATATTGTTTTATGCGCGGTTATGTAATTTTATGCACAACTCATGGCTGCGTCTGTATATTGGATGAAATAGTGGAGGGTGGCTGGTGCGCGTGGAGCCAAGATGTAATAGCGCACTCTCATATGATGGATGCTGCACGCGTGATTCGTAAATCGGGTATCGATCCCGCGCGAATGTTGCAAATGATTTTTTTATTAGCAGAACAGAGTAAGTGAAACCGAATCCACGTTTACAAGATTCCAATCACATCTTCAAATAAAGTTACGAGCAACGCCGCTCGTTCAATTTGGTTCAGACATTTAACGGACTTGCAATTAAAGTAGAATTAAAATGCCGACGAAACTGGCATACAATGGGAAATTAGGAAAGGCTTTTCCTCTTCTTATACAACGGTGTCGCTGTCCCGACAATTTGCATACCATTATCATATTATTCAATTTAACAATATCTACAAGTGTACCTGAGATTGTACCAAATCATTCATTTGGCTAACAGAATTTATGGCCCAGTAATATCTCACAGTCGTAAAAAATGTGACATGTTTCCAAAAATAATGTGTTGTGATGACACGTCTATTAATTATGTAATTTATCGATTCTCTTTTTCCTTTGAAAACATCTTATTCAGAACGAAACGTATTAGAAATTTATTCATTTTTAACGGCCTGTCCAAATTTAACTGTTATCCATCTGTTTTCTTTGTGATGGTAAAATAAACAGACAATCACTACACGAAAAAAGTGAAACAAAAAAAAAATAACTGCAAACAATTTTGTAATGATCACACTTGACAAAGGCAAGGCGCGAGCGAGATACGCCGAATTTTGCAAAACTCGCTGTTGTGGAGAGACGTCTGAAAGCCCCCTCGACGGGAATCGACGTGTGCGTGCGAATTTCGAACGACAAAACATATAAACCAAATTTTTGCGAAACGTCAACCGAATGGTTCCGCGAATACTCTTTATAACCGCATTGAAAGTTACATTTTCTGGCGCGTACACAAATATCTGCATACAAATAACGCCTGTTTAAAAAGTCCCTCGAGCAGAAATATACGCGAGACTTAGGTTTAAAGAAAACTCGAAAATTCGTATGTTTGCGGAGCTCTCGCGCGCGCGTCGTCCGCACACAGGGCGCGCGCGCGCTCACGCGCCTCTCGGCTTGTCGCGTTTGTACATAAACACATATGTACAATTGTTTATCATATCGGAAATATATCCTCCGCGACGGCTTCCACGTACACAAACACACGGACGGGCGCGCGCACCCACACGCGCGTGCACACGTACATAACACCGGCGCATTCGTACTCGCACGGTACACGGTTATACTATATTACGTACACGGCGGATTACTCCACGGAGCGTTATAACCCCTGAATATGGCGGCCGACGACGTGCCTGCTTACCTTTCAGCGCGATTAATGTCGCCGTTGGGTGTTCGTCGTTTTCGCATGCGACATGCTACGAACAAAAGTCGTATCTCGTCCATCAAACTCCACCACTAATTCAAGTCAGGCCGCCGTCATGACGGCCTTCCTTTACAATTCGATCGCGCCGGATACGATGATTTGCGCGTTTCGCAAATGCAACCCGCGCTTCGATCATTTCCACGAGTTTGGCCGCGCATTGTTCGGTTCCGCGTTTTAATTAGGTTACGCGCGTCGTATATATATTTTTTGAATCGAAAGCCCGCGACGTTTGAATAACGGCGAAATGAAAAAACGCGCGATTCGATACATTTTTATTAGATACTAAGTTTAAAGTAATTGCACATTCGAGCATTTAATAAGGGAAGAGACACCCTCCGAGGAACGAACATTCACCCTATCATCAGCGATATCCGGTTTCAAAAGTTTGGCGCAACAAAAAGTTCTGTCCCTTTTGGTATTGTTCGGAAAAGAACTCGTATTGGGTTACAACTGGATTTATCGTACCGCGAAAATTTGCAATCTATTAAGTATAATAGACCAGATCGGTGGGGATGCGTGTACCAGCGGTGTATATAAAAAACGATATTGATTAGCGGCGAAACAAGTTTCTGCAAAAAGTGAAACGTCTTTGAATACAAATTGCATAAAGCGCTTCGCTGCCGCAGAAAAGTACTCAAAACCGCTTTATTACCGAGACCGCGAATTAATTAACTTTCTTTGCGACAAATCGCGCAAATGCAGTCACGGCGCTGAACAACCGCGAATCACAATTAACCGAGAACAAAATGCACGTCGACGTGCCGAAAGGGATGTCCTGCCAGGCTGTAACGGGTATTCAATTAAGACCCAATAAACAACGAGCGTGCGACTCTGTTAAGTAATAAAAGCTCGACGCGAATTCGATCGCGCAATTTCGTGCCGTTCAAACGACCATTTACATGACACGACAATGCCTGCTTATCAACCGCGCGTTCCTTTCGCCGACGTTTTCGGTCTTAAACGCAACTTGCTAATAAGGGTACCAATTTGATACGTCAATCATCGGAACAATCAAAGCCGACGCGAGACCCTTCGGGCGAGCGTCGCGAGCGATTAATTCGAATCGGCAATAGCGATCGGTATGATTCTCGTAATGACGAAACGAACGCGCGCGCCAAATCGCGGACGATCTTGTTCCGTGGCCGCGCGAGATAAGCGATCTCGCCGATTAAATCGTTACGAAATGTCTATTGGCGCGACCGCCGAATCCGAACCGATTTTACGGACCTTTAAGGGCAGAATTCGGCGTCAAACGCGCTGCACTTAATGCCGAAGTATCTTGTAAATCGGTTATGATAATGCGCCGGTGGCGTAATAGGAGGTGTGCTTATATGCAGTGCCGGGTCCACGGGAAATTGGCGCGACCGGTTGTGCGCGGCCCGCTCGGCCATTATCGGGCGTCTTGGAGCACGGTCCGCGACGCGCTGCACGAAGGCCGCCCGAGTCCGTTATCGGCGGTCCTCCGGACCCACCTAATTCCCATGCAAATTAGTCAATTTATTCGGTAGACGGCCACCGATTAGGTTAACGCCGTTTCTTCTTTCTATTAACGCGTATCAGGTTTATCGTAAATCGACGCGGACGGGGCCTCAAAAGAGAAACGGCGTTGCAGCTTCGCCTCGTTTTCGTGGCTTCTGCTTTTCGCTTGTTAACACTCATAAATATACTCCGCTCGAATCATTATATGCGAAGCCAGGCGGCTGCTTTTTACTATGGAGTCGCACATTCGCGTAAAAGCAAAGCAATTAAAATGGGATTTAAATATTGCGCGCAAAATTCGTCCCGCGCGTCTTATAATTTTGTCTTATAAACACTCGGCAATTTGCATCGCAAAGCCTGGCGTTTGTTTTGATCGGCCGGCCGTGTGCCGTGCGCTTCTAAGCAGCGCACTTTTGTTAATCAATTAATGTTACACAAGAATTTCGGTCGCAGCCGCGACAAAGTCGGTATTTGCATTTATGAATAATGAATTTGCGAGCGACCGCGCGAGTGCGCCAAAACGATATTAGTCATCGTATCAATTTTAAATGTTGGCATTAGCGAGGCGTCCGCCCCTTTATCTTTCAAACCTTGACAAATTTCGCTTTTTAATTTCGAAATCGAATATACGAATTTCGCGGATAAAAATATTAACAAATTATTCATGCAGAAATCCCTCGCTGCGTGACGCGCCTGCTCATTAGTCATAATAACCGTCGGTCGTGCGTGCGAGACAAAAAAACTCGCATCGCGGATAAAAATGCAAAAAAAGCGCGACGCTGATTTATGCGGATTGAATGAATTTGACAAATCGCGCGAATCGTTTGACTAACCGTTGGTCGCGCTTGCGCAGCGCGCGCAAAACGCCTCCGTCGAAATAACCCTGAAATATTCACGTGGCACGTGAAGAAATTTGGCGTCAGGAGCCACGTCCCGCTCAAAATAAATTGGCGGAAACGCCATGACTTATACGAGCCGCTTAACGAGTTAATCGAAAGCAGAGGAGAGCGGCTACCATTGACGTCACGGGAACTCGCGCGTGGAGAACGTTTGACTTATCTGCCGAAACGTTTCTCTAGTACGCGCTCGGAACAAGAAATGGGCGCGCAGTTAACTTAAAATAGAGATTCGAAAGAATACAAATGCATTGTAATTGAAAACCGAGTTAGAAGTTGTTTCCGCGCTGCTGACTGGATTGTTCTCGCAAGTAAATATATATATTTATATATATATGCATTCGCGTAGGTATATACGTACACAATACATATCCACAGTTGATTAAGAATAAATAACATCGTCTAATTAATATTGTAATTGGCAAGTCGGCAACACGCGATTCGTGTAACTGCGAAATGATTTGCAAACAATTCAAAACATTCAATCGCGTTCGAAAAGTTGCGAACTGGGTTAAATTTGTTAATTAAGTTTGAAACTTACATAATAAGTTCTCTACATCGGTTAATAATAATTAAAACAATTATAAATGAGTTGAAAAATGTTTGAATGGCTGGACGGGAGAGCGCGGCGAACGGATACGGATCGAAGCGCGCCGAGAGCCGCGCGGATATTTAAATTGTTTAATTGTGTTTGGCGGGCGTGTACGTGAGATTAAGCAGCAGCGTTTGAATGGTTTAATTAATACATTTTATCTTCGCGGTTGTTCGAGAGTAACCTGTAAAGTAAGCCCTGGCCGTAAATCGAGTGCCCTCGGTGACATTACGTCTGAGTTTATTAAAACGGAAAATCAACGCCGCGCCGTCGCCCGTGACTCCGAGCGCGGGTTTATTAAAGACACATCGACGATCCGTCGCCGCAAACTTTCATATATAAAGTAATAAAAGCTTCCATTCTTCTTTAATAAACAGCGCCCGAGTATTTATGATCCGTTTTAATAAAGTTATCGTATCGCATATTAACACACTAGTTAGCGCGCGACATCTGCTTTTTTTCTTATAAATATTAATGCGCGCCGTTATTGCGGTGGCGTCGATTTTCGAAAACGTCTCAATAAATTCGGCCGAGAGATTAAGCGTTCTATGAATAGGTAGAAAAACAGGTTGAAATTATGTGTTTTTGGTACCACGGAACCGTCCGGTTAATTTAGCAATTCAGGAACGCGCGCGGTTCTAACGTTCGATCGAGGCGGAAAAAAGGTCCGCACGGGAGATCGAATGTACATCAAATTCGAATTTATGTATAGTTAAGGTGAGCCTATCAGCGCGAGCCACTGTACCGACAAAGTTCGAATCATTATGTCCGTCCATCAGTCCGACCGGCCCACGCATTCTTTCCACGCTGGTGCCTACCTAAGGCAGCTTTCGTCTCTCTCGTCTCGGCGTTTCTGTTCGTCCTTTTTTACGTTGTTCGCCGGTGAATTGGGTCCCGATGCAGCGGCCGAGGTGGTCCCGGCTCTGCTGGTGGCCTGCTCGCACTTACACAGCCGATCACACATTTGATCTCGGATCGAGTCGCGAGTCTCGCAGACGACCTCGGCGTCACTCGCGACGTCGCTCGCCGCTCGGCCGCATCCTGCCAAACGATACTTTTACAAATCGGCGCGGATGTATAATGCGGTCGCTGCCAACTTTTATTTTATTTAATATAACGCAATCTCTCCGCTTGAACTTTCGATTCGACCGACCGACGAGTCGGGCTTATTAATTGGCAACACGCATACGCAAGACCGATTGATTTCGCAGAAAAAGCACAACTGATTTGTCGGCTTGTTTTAATTTGCATGTTGACGGTGCATATTTTGATTAAACGATTAATTTCTATTCTTTGATTTTATGCAACGATGTGACCGTGAGCAGTCATCGCATATCGAACCTTCGACACAGTCTCGTTCGATTCATTTTATATTTGACAGCGCGTCTTTGCTCTTTTATTTCAAAACAATGCGTATTAATTGAATAATCGGAATGGATTTTTTTTGTTTTGATAACTTTTGCGTTAATTAAATCACTTTCATAATTGTTCACTATAATACTAAAGATTACTGCTTTGTTTAAATTATCAACGCTACTTTGTTAAATAACACGATATAGTGTATAATCTAAAAATTATACTTTCGTTTTATATTGTATTATAGAAACATTATACTTATTATAATTATACTCAATAATTATTCTGATTTAAATTTCGTGTGCAGGATATGCTCGAACGTGTGGGATATTTCGCGTTACAATAATGTTATTTCCAATCGGTTTCACTTAATTATTTATTAAATTTAATTTGATTTATTAAATTAAAGAATCTGTGAATAAATAACGTAAACGATATATTTGTAAGCATTCATTCATTTAAATATAGTTCATTTCAAATCACACTCATCAACAATATATACGATAATGTATATTTTAAATCTTGACCTAATATAATTGTAATTGATTGAAATTTACATTGTGAATAGTTACTTATGAAGTATTAACATTGACGAGAATATATTTTACTTTTTGAATATAATTATTTATATTATTATTATAATCGTTTATAACATTAATTAGATAAAAGTGTTTGACTTTTCAAAAAGTGTGTTATTTTTCAAGTTAAGTGTATTGAACTGCAATTTGTCAAATACACATGAGTTTGTATGCGCGAGATTACATTTGTTCTAAATTATATCTCATATAGTATCGAATATTTAAGTCGATTTGGGCGAATTTATTTTGATATACATACGCACGTTAAAAACAGAAATTGAACGCACGTACACAATTTGATTCGATTTCAGTCACGATCAAACGTTGCTGTGAAATAAAATTTTAAAAGCAAAGCGTGGGACTAAAAAGCTACTCAAAAGGGTTCTTCAAGTTGCGTATTAACGAGATCCAAAAATGCATCCTCTCTTTCCGACAAAATCCGTTTCCGAGCCTACCAGTCGATAATTATAAAAGCGTTTCTGGATTTCAGAAGTCGGCTGGTCTTAATCGATCGGTCGATCGTTTTGGTTTTCTCGTTTCTTTGGTTTTATATCGCGGTGTTGTATTGATGATAAATCGATACGCACAGGTTGGTTTCAAAGCCCAGTCAATAAAACTGACATAAACCGGCGCTGACATTAATGATTATTAATTGGTGACAGATTTATCTGCGAATATACCAAGTGCGCCTCATATAACTAATTACCCTTAGCAATACCAGTCGGCCAATCCTGCAAATGTCTTACTTTTGATCAGGTCCAATTGACTGCGTTAGAAAGTGGAAAGTCTAATTTGATTTGCCGATATCAGTCGCCGATAATGTCACAAAATCGTGATTAATTATTCTCGGGAGTTTTAAACGCGCGCAACCTTTTAACTAACCGATATTAAATAATATTTAGCTTATCGCGTTTGATACGGGACGATCTGCAAATACTTGCAGTTTAACGAGTTTATTTAATAATATTTCATGTTTTCTGTGAGAACCGGCGCCCACTCGGCCAAATTGTCAATAAATATTGATCACGGGATTGTACAAATATTAGGTCATTAAAAAATGATGATTCGCAAAACTGACAATTTAACAACGCCGCAAAAAACTGAACCGTTTTTTTGCCGGCAAACGCAGCTCTCGTTTTACTTACTCGAATTTAAAAAAATGCATTTTTATACAGTCATATATTTCTTTCTACCTAAATATAGTTATATATCTACACTGTTTCAAAAAGTAATTGCATTTTGCTTTCAACTTATTCGTTTCAAAAAAGAACTCGACGAAACCATTGACGGAGCTTAATAAAATTATTATTTTTTTTTTTTTTTCAAAAAAGAATCACGTTGAATCAATTTCGTAATAAATTGTATTCCATTAGAAAATGTTTTGAATAATTTTGTTTCTTTAAAAGCGCACACGTTCAAGTCGTACATCATACTCTTACTCCAATGCGTGCGTACAATACAAATATGTTTTCTGGTTTAACCAGTTGATTTCTCGATTAGCATTCAAAATCTGCGCCAATGGGTTCAATTAATTAACTAGACTTTAAGAAACGTAAATAATTGCGTCTAATATATTATTTATGAATCCAGCCAATTAACAAACGGTGTAAATTAATTTCCGATCCTGAAATAATTGCAATGTAAACACACCGATATATTAAGATGTCGCGATAACCGCGTGGTTGCGTTAAAAACAACGATATTATGTTGGAACACGTTTCGCTTTGAAATGTCATTCATAAAATTGTGTTTCTGCGTGACCAAAAATCCAGTTGACGCGTTCGTTTGAAAGAATTAAATGTATATATAGAGCCGAAATATTTGACGTAGCAATCGTGACAAAACAACAGACACGGTCGTGTCCGGGCGATTACAAATCGTTAAAAAATTGAATACATTAGAGTTTATTTATGGTGTTGGGCCCGGCGTATTTAATTGCAGAGTTTATTGATGAGCGGTATTCGCACATAAAGCGGAGAGAGCCGTGCCACCTGCGCCGCGGCTTTGTACTTCATTTGAAGCCCGGCATCGGAGAAGTGGCGGAGAATTAAGCACCGCCGGAACTCGATCCGCGGCATTTGAGCACACATTTCTCGCTAAGCAGAAGGACCATCTCGTTATTTCACGTTAATGCTCTTTCGCTGCCGTGTGCGACTTGAAAAAATACACTCCGATCCAACTTTGCGCGAACAAACGAACGGATAACATGATACCCTCTGAAAATTCCCCGGACAAACTTCTCTCGCAAGCGGCACCGTTTCACGGAGGTGGCTCTTTTGTTCGATCATTTTCTTCGGCCAAAACGATCCCAGGACGTTTCGAATCCGAAAACGTCTCTTTTTAGTGAAATTTTTGTTGGCTTACATAAGTAGACAATATGTCACGAGGTTTTGGACACATTTGTGAATGGGAAGAAAATTCTAACTGATTTGTGTCATTATAAATATTCAATAATGTTTTAACAGTTTAACGTGATTGAATGAGCTGCATTGAAAATGTTATGAGAACTCGGCTAGAGTGCTGATGAATCTGACAAACGTTCCGGGGTAGCCAAAGAAATTAGTCGGGAAAAATTTATCTTCGCTCAATTTATGTATAACAAAATCTTAATAAAGTCACGCGCATTGGAGAAGTGCGTGGAATATAACGAATAGAATTAAATGTGATATATATGTCAGCTTTTAGGAAGATGTTACTTTTATAGTTCAGTTTTGCTCGTTCCTTAATTTATTACTAGTAATTAGAATATTTATGTAGGCTTAGGTGAAAATGAAAATAACTCAAACATAATAAATAATTTGTTCGCAGTCGTGTTTTATTATATTGAGACGTGTATATATATATATTCATGACAATCAGAATTTGTACAAATGGCACAAAAACTCATAGGAAAGTATACATGATCTATTGTCCAGATGTGCTCATGCGTAACATATGTAAGGTTGGTCTATTAGGTTTAGGCTCAAGATTTTAATTGTTTGGCAGAAAGCAAAAAGCGACATTATAAACACACACGAAATAGACAAAGTTATTCAGGATGAGAAAGTTATTATTTTGTTTTGTTTCTTCAATGACATTGCAAATTCTTGTTCTTTTTTGTATTTCAAATTTTAAATGTGACATAATAAGTTGAATCAAAACGACACCTATATTATATGAGAATACGATTAAATTTTGATATTAAATAAACGAAATAATTACATGAATACATTTTAATAAAGTCATCAATGAATAACTTCATACAAAAAAATAATATGTCTGTATATTTTACATAAAAAAGAACATAAAAACATATAGTATAAGATGAAATTATGGAATTAATAAATAGCCTACAAACCATATCATGTGTTTAACAAGAAAGTATCACTTTACAAGACTTTATAAGATAATGTTACAATTAAAATGAATTCCAAACTGCTGCATTCATAAAAAT
>JABFQC010002813.1:0-15276 GCA_022817085.1 Psilanteris sp. ZL-2020
ATCCAGATGATATATGGAGTGCATTGACAGACACAGAAAAACAAGAATTTAAAACTCTTGTTAAATCTGAATTATCTTGTAAATCAAATTTAATTCCTGAATGGAAACCATGGTGGTCATACCATAAAAATGAACCATTAATTGAAGAAATAAAAGAAACAAATTATGAACCTAATTATATAAAACAAAGTCCAAAAATTATAGAAGTGCCTAAATTCAATGAACTATCGGTAAATAATACTATTAAATTCTTATTAATATATAAGATTTGTTAAACATATAAATTGTAATATAATATATCTTAATCTACTTTTCTAAAATAAAAGAAATGACTTATGATGGAAATTAAAAGTACATAAATTTTATATTCATGGAGCACTAAAATTTGTTCAAATTACTTTTTAAGAAATATATATTTGTCTATAATTTAAATAATATTTGTTCATTACTTTTCAGAAATCTTCTCCATTTGTTAAATATAATATAGAAAATGTTATATATGCATATGTATACACAACATTGCATTTTAATGGAGAACACTTGAATAATCCACATGACTCTGTTTTAATTTTTCTGGATTTGTGTGAGAATATGCAAAATAATAAAGTGTTCAATAGTTCAGAATCTGCTAGCGAAGCTTTTTTCGAAAGATTAACCTCAGTATGTATAAATTATGTTTAAACTCATAAATATTGTTTATATGTAGTAGCAGTAAATTCAATTTTTCAATTAAATAAATCAAAGATTAATTTGTACATTTAAACATTTTAATATAATTTGATAATGTTGGTTTAATAATTTTACATTATTTTGTTGAAAATTAAACTATATTTGATTTTATTATGTCTTTAATAATTATTTAAAAAATTAAACTATTGCAGCTTGAAGGTCTTAACATAGAAGAAGAAGTATTATTATCAATTTCAGAAAATACTGAAACTGTTTTGAATGGACCAGCTAAAAATAAAGAATATTTCTATATAATGGCATGTTTATCAGATTTACATGTATTATTTTCTAAGGTAAACACGGATATGAAAGCATTTAAAGTATCGACGATATTTTCTAAATCGTTAGAAATATTAAAAAGAATAACATTTTCGAAGAGAGTTGTTCAACTTTGTATAAAAAAATTAGAATATTATTTATCATGGATATCTTATTGCAGTATAAGTGTAAAATGTTGAATATTAAGTAAAATAGAAGATACAATACAAAAGAGATTTTAAATATTGTATAATTATTTTAGATATTTACTTTTTATTTATTTATTTATCATACATATCGTCTCCGGATGCTCCCATATGAACAAATAGATTACAATATTAAGAAATTGATAAGAGCAATTTTATTTGTGTTTTATCAATTTACATTTAACTAGATAATAACAATAGGATGTTATAAAGTAAAAAAAGACTAAAAATAAAGATAAAATTTAGGTCACAACTTAATAAATATAATATATAATTTATGTAGGGTTGGAAAAAAAGAAAAGAAAAAAGAAAGAGATATAAGTGAAATATCTTAAATGTGTGTTAGAATTAGCAAAAGCACACTACTTAGTGATGAGAGATAAATACAAATAAACTGAGAATTAAATGGAGGTCAAGAGAAGAAAACTATCTGAACAGAATAAAAACTGAAAAAGATGAAAAATTGATCAAAGTATGCAGGAAAGAAAAAGAGGATCAAAAGGCAAGATGTTTATATAAGAAAAAAAGAATTAAATGTTATAATGGAAATGGGTTATTATTAAATATGAGAGGAAATAAGTAGAAGAAAGGAAATGGGGGAAGATACGGGAAAAATACTTAAAAATATATAAAAGAGAAATTATTGTCAGAATTTGCTACTTATTTTTTAAAATAAAAGCAATTTCAATAAACAAACTTTAAATAAGAATAAAGACGGTTTTCAGTAGCTAATTTCAAATTATTTATTAAAATTAATTTTTATAAAAATTGAAGGCATATTTTTAATATTACGGATATTAAATACTAAATAAAAATATTTATGCAAAAGAATAGTTTTTCACATTTATACATTAATACATCATACATTATACAAAATTTAATTATTTATTAATTCATTATTGAAATTTTTTTTACAATTTATACATGTATACAATTTTATGATTATTATTATATAATTATAAATTACTTAAGGGAATAATTCGAAAGAAATTTATTTAAAGATCAATTATGTTGAATAAAACTAGATAATCGAATTATGTTATGCCCTATGTTGTAAATTCTTATAAATTAAAATATACACTTTAACATAATTTTAATTTATTTTTAAAATAAAAGGTATTGTTTATATTATTTGTTGTCTAATATTTTTTCTATTTCATCGTGATTTTTAATAATCTGAAAAAATAATATATAATATAAAGTATTAATTTATATTATAAGTATCAAAGTTTAATACAATATATAACTTCATATTATAATAACGTACCGAATTTATTTGGGTCTGAAACAATTCATTGCAATCATTTATAAATTGTTCATTTTCTTTTAATAGTTCTGCAGTTATTTTATTTAAGATCTGTTTTTTTCTTTCAATGTCTTCTTTTTTTGTTAAACTCGTTTGTAATAATTTTTCAGAATTCATACATTCACTAAAAATGTAATAAACATTATTTAGAAATTTAATGTAATTAATAAGAAATAAATATAATGAATGTATATTTAATTTAACATAATGTACGTACTTTCTTAGAATTGATTGTTGTGCTAATAGATCTTTGATATTTTCGTCATATTCTCTTTTCAGGTTTTCTAAATGTTCATTTTCATAGACCTTTTTATTGTTATCATCTACTTGAACTTTTTTAGCTTCTTCAATCTGATTTTCCATTTTATTTAATTGTTTACCTAGATCAACTGCGTTTTCCACAGATAATCTAAAATTTAATCAATTTAAATTACCGAAATAGAATTTATAAATTAATAAATTAACATTAATTTCTTACAGATATTGTTTTTTGACTTCAGAGCATTCAAGACATTTGTTTAGCAATTCTTCCATGGATTCACACATCTTTTTTTTTATTTCAATGATTTTGTTTGTTTCCAGAATATGTTCTTTTAAATTGGAGATTTCTTTAATTTTTTCTTCTTTTATAGAACATAATGTGTTTAATTTATTATCAATTTTACGTGGAGACTTCACAAATTTTTTTTCTAAATTATTTTTATATTGTTGAAACTAGAATTATAATACTTATACATTAACTAAAAAATTAACTAAATTAAATTAAAAAAAATTATAATTACAATTTAAATTATAATTTTAATGATTATTATAATCTTGTAATTACAATTAAAATTTAGAAAGCTATTATTTTTAATAGTTTATTATTTTTTCATAATAAAACAAACCTCTAAAAAGTCAGCCTTATGATTTCCTATAATTTGTTTGTTTTTTTCATGTCTCTTTTTTGCTTCATTAATGTTCTTCTGTAAAACAATTTTTTGTTCATTCTGTTTGGATAATTTTACATTTTGTTCTTCAATTTGGAGCAATAACTGTCATGTTTAAAAAATATAAATTATTTTGTAATATTTTTTTATTATATACTTAAGTATTATTTTTCAGGTTTTTCATATATAACAGTAAATATTAATTAAAAAATATTTATAGTATATATATTATATATAAATTGAATCAATTTATTTTGCAAATTTAAATATAACAGAGTGTAATCACCTGTATTTGCAAGCTGTTTTGATTTAATGTTATAATTAACCTAATTGGTTCTAAAGAATATCATGTATTTAAGAAAAAATAAAATGATAAACAAATACTAAAAAATATTTTAAAATGCTACATCTAGAAATTTAGAAAATATATGATTGATTTTAATTATTCTTAAATAATAATTATAAATTGAAGTCAAGACAAGGTGAAGTAAAAAATGAGAAATGTTTGTAAAATATATGAAAAAATAACTTTGTAACAATCAAATCAAAGTTTAACTACTTGTAGTGAGAACTTTAAAACTAAATTCAAATTTAAATGAAATCAAAATATATAGTTAAAATAACAATTAAATTCAAAGTTCAAATTATTTTATGAAAAGACAAGATAGATGAACACATTAACAGATACCTTTATTTACTTTATATCCTTTAGCTTATAATATATCTATAATTCAAATGTATATTACGTATTAGAATTTAGAATAAATTTATTTTTATTTATTGAATTATAAATAGTTTGATTGCTGTAATCATAATCCATTCATTTGTTGTATAACTTGAATTACTGTTTCATCCAGAACTAAATTTGATTCAAGACTATATAATTAAAATTTAAATAATTAATTGTTATTTATATTAACAAAAATATTACTAACCTTTTCATTTTCTTTTAACATTGCTTCCTTTTTATTAATGGCATTCAAAATTTTTTTTTCATACGTTTGGGTTTCATGTATCAAATTTGTAATCATGTTTTGTTTATCACTAAATTCACTAAAATGATTGTCCATATCTGATATTTTAGATGTGTAATAAATTAGAAAATTGCTTAAATATCGTAAACATTTATTTATTCGTTTTGTTCCTTAAAATAAATACAAATATTTCATTAGTAATAGAAATAATGATTTTAATAATCATAATACTAATGTGATTTAAGAAATTTACCTGGATTAATTATGTCATTAATTGTAAAATCTTTGATGAATAAATTTTTGATTATTGTAGAAAGCTTAGTTCCTATGTTTATTATTTTAAAAATTTCTTGCCATGTTTCAGTATATGTTAAATCATGAATAATTGTCTACAAAATAATCAGTCTGACATTTGTGAACTATTTAGACAATATATATATATAATAATTATATATACAATAAAACTATATATACAATAAAAATTTGAATTAAAAAAATTATATATTAATATTAATATAACATAAAAGATAAAGATTAATTTTAAAATGTAAAAATTAAATTGAAATAATAAAGCAATTATTGTTTATTTATTTTATATATTAATATCAATTTTTTATAATTGTAAATAATAAAATATATACTCACATCTAAATCTTCATCTGTGTCTAGATTAACTTTATCAAAAAAATGTATTATCGTTTTCAAAACAAAGTCTTCATTTACAGTTTTTGAAGTTGGTTTTGTTCGTACCAAGCCGCTCATTTCAAGCATTTCGCTTGTATCAATAGTTAATTTAAGCCCTGTAAAAAATTAAGTTTAGTAATTTTTAATCATAAACAAACAATATTACCGACTCACCTTGTGCAATATCCATTGTTAATATTGTTAATTATATTTCAATAAATATGAATTATTCTTGGAATGACAAGATTACGTTATGACCGTTTCTCTTTCAACTTTTTAAACTGTGTTGTGCTTTGTGCTGTTTTCATCATTTCAATTACTGTGGTTCAGTTTCAGTATTTCTAAATTATAAACAATTAAGGCGCGAATTTCAAAAAAAACTATTAAAATTATAAAATTTCCAAGATTAACTAATAATAAAAACTAATTATTTATAATTAATATATCTGTTTAGGAAATAAATTAATTGTTTTAAAATTAATCTAATTAGTTTAACTTAATAATAAAATCGAATAATAATATAAATTTATACCCATTATATGTACTTATATATAGGTATACCTAGTATACCACTTATACATATGTATATATTTATATATTTTACGAGCTTAAATATAGCAACAGCAACTAACCAAACTATTAATTTCTATTATTCGATTGTAACGTAAACATTTGAAAAGCATCAAAATGTTTCCTGAATTTATATCTTAAAATATTTAATAATCGATTAAATAAATTTAATTATTTACATAATTTTTAAAAGACAATTATCCAAATAAATTAATGAGTAAGGTTATGTCTTTCGTTATATTATGGCGCGTTTTTTTTAAAAATAACTTTGTTATTTTATCGTGACGTCGCGAGTTTTAAATAATTTTTTATATATATATTTACGATATGTAGTGATTGTAAACTTTCCATGGAGTAATTTTTAAAACAAAAGGTATTTTGAAATATACCTATTAATTTCATTAAATAATATTCATAATATTTATAAATTTATTTTTCATTTGACTCGTTATCGAGTTAATTAATTTTAAGGTATCAACCGTTTATACACTTTGTTCATATATATTTTTCAACTAAATTTTATTGTAAGTCATAATAAGTTACATTTAATTTTTTATTATTATTATTTTTTATCTCTCATATTTAAGGTGGTTCTTCCATCGATTTTGACAGATATTGCAGATTTCGATATATTTTTATTAATTTATTCAATACGTTTATTGTTCGTATATACGCACATTTTCTCATTTTTATAGAATTTATTTAAAGTAACAGAAATCAATTTTACATAATATTAAAAACGTATATAGAAAACTCGTTTTCGAGGTGATAACAAGACGAGTTTACTAAATACGTCAAGAATTTTATTTGAAAATTTATATTTATTACACAAAAATATTTCCCCATCATTAAAAAATGTGCGCAAATTCTTGTATTGTGTAAAAAAACAAATTTTAATACTGCAATAAAAGAATACACTATTCCGTTACATTAGAATTGAAAAACCCTCTTAAGGTAGAAAAAACTCAAAACTAATGAAAAATGACATTTTCTTTTATGTTATCTTTCCTAAATATTAATAAATGTATAAGCCAAGAAAGAATACCGCATATTTAATATTTTATTAGTATAAATGTAAAGCCTGTGATAAAAAAAAAGCAGATTTTCCATTAAAATGACAAAGGAAATCTTTTATTAGATGATTGATAATAGAAATATCTTCGAAAAAATGCATAATTGAAAAAATAATAAAATTAATTTAAAATAGTAACATGTTCGTTATTCATGTTGGTAAAGTTTTCGTTAGAACTAGAGGAAAAAATATGGCATCCGATAGCGAATTAGCGACGTCTGGTAAACCGACTGGCGACTTGACGAGACTGAGCGCAGAGTCGCAGAGCGTTGTCGTGCAGTCGGTTAAGTTCGTCTTTTATAAACGAATTGTTTTAATGCGAAATTAAAAAGAATGTTCGCGTTGCGTTAACAAAAGCGTAGCTGTAGTCGAAATCGTGCATGCGCCAATTAACCCGAGGACTCAGAAAATGGATCAGGCTCCTGCAGGTAAAGAGGTTTGCGGGCATGTTTGCCGATCAAATTGGTCCCGCGTATAATTCTTTCGTGATTATAATGTGGCTTCTGTGCACTCTTTAATTTTTCGTTCAATCCCTCTTTTGTGTTGTTTTACGCGCCCAAGTTTGTATATAATTCGCAATCCATCTGAACGTCCTAGCGGTTAAAATAAACCACATTATAGGTTAGGTCATCGATCGGCACCTCTGTTACATTTTCCTTTTTGAAATAGTCATTGTTTACTATATATTATTAATGCTATTATATTATTTATTTGATACGTCAATGAAAACTGTAAAAGAGTTAAGTTATAACATTTGAAAATTTTAATTACACAGAAGATTAAATTTGTTGTTATAAAAATTGTGATTTTGCAAAGAATCGAGTTCATAATAATAATCATTTTGACAGTCATGAGTTTATTATGTTTTGTTGCTTTAATGGCTACAAGGAGCTAAGATACTGACTGACTACTTGTATGCGAGCAATTATTTATAGTTGAGTTTATTATCAACATTTGTTGAATTAAAATATTGGTTTAGATGTTATTTCTTTGGTATAATAAATGTCTAAAACACAAATGCAATTCTTATTTTATTTTTTTGTTTTACTTTCAATTACTAATATATTGTTTAATGTCTCATAAGTCAAAGACATCTCATCAAACTCATTAATTCAAGTCAAGGTTTAATCGCAGCCTAAGATGGTTAAGGAATTATTCTCTAAATATAGTTCTACTTCTTCATAAGTTATAAGGTATCGAATTTCAAAATTTATTACCGTTTGGTTAAAATTGGTCTAATTTTAAATTATGCTTTTTTAATGTTTAGACACAGAGCTACGCAACATCATTGATAAATTGGCCCAGTTTGTCGCAAGAAATGGACCCGAATTTGAACAAATGACCAAGAATAAACAAAAAGACAATCCTAAATTTGGCTTTTTATTTGGAGGAGAATACTTCAATTATTACCAGTACAAAGTGACAACTGAACAAGCAAGTTAGTTTATTATATAAATAATAACTTTATTATATTTATTATTATATATTTTAATGAACCAATTTAATAGATCAAGAGAATTATTATAAAAATTCATAATTAATATATTAATATTATATATTATATTAATATATTATATTTTATAATATTAACATTTATTTTTTGTTTCTATTAATAGTTTTAAAACAAAAAGGAATTAAGCCAATAGCAAATCCGAGTGACCCTCGTTTGAATGTTCCTCCACAAGGAGCTCCACCTGTGATACCTTCTATGAACAATAATATGGGTATGAACCCACAAAATAATGGTTTAAACCCAGTTGGTTTAAATCCTGGTCCGCCATCATTAATGAGTGCAAACAATGCAATGCCACCTCCAATTCCAAATCAATTGGCACCACCAGTGCAAGGTCCTCCAGGATGGCTTCAAAATGAACTTACAGCTCTTCAGTCTCAACAGTCGACGTTACAAGAACAAGTACGACAATCTGAACAAAATTTAGCAGCCCAACATGCAGCACTGATGGCTCAACAACAAGGTCGTGTGGAAGATGCAGTGAGGCAAGCGCAAGAGACAGCACTTAGGAATAATGCACAAAGCACAAACACAGACCTTGTAGCCTTTGATACTATTTTACAACCAATCATAGACAGTTGTACAAAAGACAGTATCAGTGCTGGTAAAGCATGGATTCTTCAAAATTCAGTATCACAACAAAGTAATCAAGTAATTGCAGAACATCTTTTAAAGAAGTATGTTAAATTTATTTTCTATTTTTAGGATCGTTTAAAATTATTTCAATTTTAAAATGATTTAAATTTATTACAAAATTTGTGACAATATAATTTTGCAATGTATTTTAAATTTTGTGTAAGAAGTTAAGCATATTAAAGTTTTATTTTCAAATTCGTTTGGCTATTCATAATTTTAATCCATATATAATTTTATTAAGCCATATGATTAGATACAGTTTTTAAATTATTATAATACTAATTTTTTTCTGAAGTAGTGTTATCTGATTATTTTTAAATAATAATAACAAACACTTTTTTATTAATATAAAATACGTTATAAAAAATGTATTATTTTGTATTCCGTAAGAAATAAAATATTACTTTAATATTTTCATATGATCTTCAAAGAATTAGAATATACTTTTTGTTTGTTTGAATAATGATATTATTATTGACTCTAATATTTGAAGTGATGTATTATGTTAATTGTCTTAATAAAACTAACAAATTAGTTTATAATATAAAATTAAATTGTTAAATTAAAAGTTCATCAGTATTAACTAATTGTTATCAATTGTTTCAGAGTTATTCAAGCAACAACTTTTAACCACAAATTACATGTTATTTATTTGGTAAATGATGTATTACATCATTGGTGAGTAAATTTTGTTTTTAATTTGTAGCTGTTTTAATTGTTTTAAATTTATGAGCGTAATGTGCATGATCATTTGTTAAAGTATGCTATATTAATAATTTGTATTTTATTTTTCTAAAGTTAATCTTACACAATTTATTTGGATATAAAATATATTAATTTCAAAATTGATATTAATTTAATAAATTTTTAAAAACTTCATTACACTATTTTTATTTTGAAATTAATATTAACATTGTTTAGTTTATTGAAATTCTATATTTCTTGATAATGAATAAAATAATTATAAAATTATAAATCTTAATTAATTATAAAACAATGTTTTATTTAAGTATTACTTTCTGTAATATACTCTTTATTCTTTATTTTTAGTGTTTTATAAAATACTGTTTTTCTTATCTAATGTTAATTCTAATTTGTAAAATATATGTTTACTTAATCTAACAATTACAGCCATGTCGTGATTTATTCATAAACTTTACTGAAGTTTAGATTATGAAATGGTGCCAATTACAAACTTAAAGTTAATTTCATTTCGTTTTTTTTTTTTAATTATAATGTTACATGGACAATAGTACTAATAATAAACACCGCTTTTGTTTGTTTTTCATGGCGCTTTTCGTACCATTAAAACCGATACAAATTGTCAGTTTTGTAATAACACGACGTTCCTCCAGTGCCAGAAAAAAGTCTTTTGAACTACGAAAGGCGATGGAGAGCGTGGTTGTTCCCATGTTTTGTAATACTTCTCTTGCGGCTTCTGAAGAACAGCTCAATAAACTTAACAAGCTCCTTAGTCTCTGGGAATCGAAGAATAATTATTTCGATGAAGGTATTGTCGAGAAGCTCAAACAACCTAGTGTGTCCTGGTCAGAATATCAGTCAAATTTAGTTGCACAACATGCTACGTCAATTGCTCCGATCACAAGTTCAACTAAGCAAACATTTGACAACTATCAAGCACAACACCAGGCATTTGTTAATCATGCTATGAGACAAATTCAGAATATAGAACAACAGAAAATGGTAATCGAACAACAGCTCAAGGCACCGCCACCACCACCACCAATGGTAGTTATATTAACACATTTACAATTTGCGAATTTTTTAAATTTAACATGTACAAACATGATTTGTGCATGTAACATTTTGTAAAAATGTTTTTTATTCAAATAGTATGTATAATTAAACAGAGTTAAATGGATGCAAAATTTATGAAATAAGATTTAAAAATTATTTATGTAACAATTAAAACTGATTAACATGACATGCAAAGATTCATATATATAACTTCCAATTCAGATGTAATACTATTATATTGAACAAAAATGATCTGTTTATATAATTAAAATGAATACGTTATGAAAGTTGAAATAAAATAACTTTATTATAATATTATAACTTTATTTATCTTCATAAGATATTACAAGCATATAAAATAATAAATATTTTAAGAATACTTTGCAGAGTATAATTAGCAATTGAACTTTCTAATACAATTATACGCTAACTAGATAGTACTAGACTTATTAGACTAACTAAATTTCCTATGATTATTGGGACTAGTTGATATGTTATGCCATATTTCTCATACATAGGATAATTGACATACATAGTTGTAGAAAGAACTTGAATACAATTTGTATTGATATTTTTTATTATTATTTATTTACACTTCAACCTAATGGCCTGGAAGCAGACTTGATTTCTACAATTTGTATTGATATAATAGCATCACTGGCATCTATTGATCTAGACATTCCCTTTATGAAATTATACCAAAATATTTTAAATTGATCAAGTAAGAAAGATTTTTCATGATAAACTATGATTTAAAATTTTTTACAAATATAGTATTTAATTGAAAATCAATTCAAAATGGAAAAACAAAAATCATATGTACCTCGACTCAAATTATATATAGATGAATTAAGAGAATAGATACAAATGTCGAGGGTAAATATATTTAATACTTAATTAAAGGGATGTTGAATTTTGTGTAAATTTATATCTAAAAGTTTTCTTAGAAAAAGGAAGGTGGATGATGTATATTATCTTATGAAAAAACTTTATTTATATTTCAATATAATAATAGTTGTATTTATAAACACCTTTAATAATATAAAGAACAATCAATTTTAAATAAGATTGTATGTGACAAAGTTTAAAATCATATTTCATCATTTATAATAAATAATTTTATGGAAGTAAGACCTTTGAGGACATATGGCCGTTGTGTTTCTCATGTACACAATGTTAATCATTTTACGGGTGGTATTTTTGAGGATTGTTCTCAAAACGATTGTGGCTTTTGAGAATAGATCTGTAAAATATGATGCCGGGGCTTCTAAATTCGTATGTTAGTTTTGTAAGATTTTTGTAAAGGGAGATTGCCCCCCTCCATTTTAGCGTTCAGAGAGAACTTTTGCCTGTTTGCTTAAAAAACCAATTTTCAAACATAACTAGACACCCAAATGGAATTTGTCCTCATAGGTAATGAAGGACATATCTATATATATTTATATATACATATTTCAAAATGAAAAGTATTTATAATTTATAAATGAAAACATGATATAAGTAAGATATCTTTTGAAAGAAGTCTTTTGATTTTGTATTAGAATCAGCAAAATATTCCTCCTGGACATACAACGCCATCACTGGCAAGTGATATAAACTTCAGTCAACCACCACCAGGTTGGGGGGTACCTCCAAATGCAGAACCACCACCATTTGCTAATGTACCATTACCTGATTTTTCAAAACCACCTCCTGGATTTGGTCCACCGCCTGTTGTTCATGAGCCTTCAATGGAAGACCTTATACCTAGTATGCCTTACTTTGACTTACCTGCAGGTTTGATAGTACCTTTAATTAAATTGGAAGATGGAGAGTATAAGCCATTGGATCCAGATGCTATACGGTTACCTCCACCTGCACCTCCTAGTGATAGACTAATGGCAGCGGTTGAAGCGTTTTATGCTCCTCCCAATCATGATTCTCCCAGAGATAGGTAAATTTCGAAAATATACAGTAAAGTATAAATTCTTAATTTCAAAATATACATTTTCATAAAAATATTCTCTAATTTAAATATTAATATTTCTTTATAGTTTACTTTTTTGTTATCAAAAAAAGAATATATGCACAAAACTGAATGATTCATATACTTAAATGAAATATATTAAAATAAAATGTATTGTTTACTCAATACCTTTAATTATTATTAGTTATTATTATATTAGTTGATTATATTATATTATCATATATAATGTTAGTATATAATGTTAGTTTTAAATGAATTAATATTTTATAGTTAACAAATAAAATTGTACTGAGATACTTATTTATATTAAATTCTTTTAAACAGTATATTTATTATTGTAATACTTTTTAGAATATACTTATAATTTAATAATTTTCCAATTAAATGTATTTATTATGAACTACAATATTTTATCTTATAAATATTATATTTTAATTTGAACAATGTTGCAACAGGTTACAATAAACGTTAATTCTATAGTATGAGCATAGAAATAGCGATTTATTTCTGTGATTTTATAATAAAAATAAAAATTAATTGTTATTTGTTTAAACATATATGTTACAGTGACGGATGGGAGAAATTGGGTTTGTATGAATACTATAAAGCAAAGAATGCATCCCGCAAACAAAAGGAGGATGATATTGCCGCAGGTCTTCGGCAAAAATCAAAGTCACCATCACCTATTTTGAGGGCGAGTTCTAAAAGTCCTAGCCCGCCAAAGAAACGTTACAGAAGTAAGTCAAGGAGTAAATCTAAGTCTAGGTCTCCGCAAGCCAGGAGTAGGTCGAAATCACCACCAAATAATCACAGACGTAATAATCGAAGTAATAATCATTTGAATCGAAATAGAAGACGAAGAAATAACAATAAGGATCGTAGCCCCGATTCAAGGAGAATCGAACGGACAGATAGAAGTCCAACACCTCCTAGTTTTCTGTAAGTACACATTCATATAAAATTATTTTATAAACAAATATTGTGTTGTTACAACCAAATGAACATTAAAAGCGTTAACTAAATAGATTTTTAAGAGTCGTTACAATTAAATGATTGCAATTTCATGCACATGCTCATAAAGTTAGTAATTTACGACAGCGTATTTTTACACATTTCATCATATGAATTTTATATTCATATTTCTATATTTTAATGTTTATTTGAGAAATAAAATATTTGAAATCAATTAAGTAATACTTTTCATATAAATATGAGAAATTAATATAAAAAATGATTCAAAATTATAATAAAAATTTATATATATTTAGTGGGTCAACGTACAGTAAAGCATCTCAAGAGATGAGTCTGGATGAAAGCAACAAAGGACATCAGTTACTTAAAAAAATGGGATGGAGTGGTGCTGGTTTAGGTGCCAATGAGCAGGGTATCGAAGCACCAATTTCTGGAGGAGAAATTCGTGACAGAAATGACCAGTATAAGGGTGTTGGAGTTAATCTCAACGATCCTTATGAGAATTTTCGAAAAAGCAAGGGGCAAGCTTTTATTACTCGAATGAAAGCGAGGGCGGAAGAACGTGCAGAAGAACGAGGTGAACGAGACTGAAAAATATAAACATGTGCAAATGTGTTTTCTTTTTGAACGCGTGACGTCATTCCAGAGGTTAAATCGACATTCTGATCAGTCAGAAACAATATTTATAGTGTATATTTTTCGTACCGGGTGTTATTATGCTGGAATTGAATATTGTCAGTTGTTTGATCAATTGTTTTTTGCGAATTGAATGCAGAAAAACACCCGGTACATATTAAATTTTCCGTCGAATTATTAGCACTCGAAAATACGTCTGTTTTCATTTAAATTTTTGAATTGACTGTTGTGAATGTGAAAAGTGTGGAAATAGTTATTAACTATTGCAATGTACATTGCATAGTTTACCGCGAAAAACACTTCAGATATTGACAAAAAAGAATCTTTTGTGATGGTAACTGTAATGTGTTGTGAATCACATCATCACATTGTATTTATGAAATAATGCTAACGCTAGATTCATAAATTAGTTGTAAATTAAATATTGTACATTTGATATAAATAATAAATTTACATAAAATTATGAGCTTTACGTTTATACTTATATATCATAGAAAGAGAAAAATAAAGACAGAGAAAATTAGAGAAGCGAAATAAAAAGTTTCCCTCGTTGCCTTATTGAACTCTTGACTGAAACTGATAGCAAAACCGCACAAATCCACCAACGAACCAGTTCTTGAGTGATAATACTGCGACATCGAGAATGCATAAACAAAACAAGTCATGTAATTGCTTGAACAAGGATTGTTTCCATGTAATATATGGCATATTTTGATGAACCACAGTTATTTTAAAAGTAAATTGAATTCATGCATTATTAAAGTCCATTGTTAATCAATGCAAATGATAATTTTCAAAGCTGTATGGAAAACTATTAAAAAATCTCAATTATTGCTTGAAATAAAATATAGCATTTCTTTTTTTTTTTATTTTTTTTTTTTTTTTTTTATTACGGCCAGGTGGAAATGTTTTTTTTAAATTAAAATAAATGAAATATTTTTTTTTACTGTCGTGTAAATAAATTAATTGAGATTTTTATTTGTCTCTTATACAAATTTCCGACCCCACGAGACGATCATGAAGTGCGTTTGCCGTCTTCGTCTTGAAAAAAAAAAAAGAGAAAACAA
>JABFQC010002814.1:0-15276 GCA_022817085.1 Psilanteris sp. ZL-2020
TACTATATTAATACAAGTTTAATTCTTACTTCTTTTGTTGGATCTATAATAGCTTTGATGTGAACAAGAAGAGTTTTAACTTTCGTTGAAAACAGCTTTGGACTTGTTAATGTAACAGAACCATAATGATCTGTCAAATCCATACATCTTTGCAAACTAATTGGACCACATAGTATCTCGCAATTATGATTTTGCAAATATTCATCTAAAATACTTTGGTTTTCATTTTTTGCATCTGATCCAATGTTAAAATCTATTTTATCATCAACGGATGTTGTTTGATTACTTGGTCCAATTCTACTTATATTCAATAATGTAACTTGTATATTAGGTACTTCATTACATAGCGCATGTAAAGTAAATCGAACATCCACATGTTCAATCGTACTCTGATTAGTATAATATCGTGGTAGTGAGAGTTCAAAAACATGTTCATCCCAAGTAGTTCTAGAATAATAAATTTATCCAAATTAATACATAGTACTTGAATAAATTATAATTTTATAAAAATATAATTCCAGGTAACAATTATAATTTGATGAGTAAACCATATAGATTTCATGTAATATATTTAGAATCTTTACAATGAAATTAATATTTAATAAGTTTTTTTAATATTTATTGTATGCCTAAATGATATTTTTTTTAAACAGTGTAATAATAAATAATGATAACTTTAGCAGAGAAAAGTTTAAGCAGAAAAAATATTAATATTTTATTTTTTAACTTAATAATTTATTTCACAAAATACACGGGCATCACCCTTTACAAAATGTTATAAAAACAAAATAAATATAAGTTGGTTCATCTTAATTACAAAAAGAAAAAAAATGAAGTAACTGAAGTAAAAAAAAGAAAAAATTAAATAATAGGTTAATAAAAGTAGTATAATAAATATAAGATAAAAAAAAAGAAAAAAAGTTAATCAATCAAAAAATTGATAAATATAATGACGAAATCTTGCCCTAGAGAGAGACAGGACATCACTCGTTAACCTAAGTCTGTTAGCTGATATAATTAATAAGATAATATCTTAGTTTTAATTACATGTCATTTTGTAATCTCCATGTCCGAGTATTGTCTTCTGCTTGATGTAAATGTTGTGGATGTCGACGTTGTCTTTGTGCTTGCATCATTTCACTCCAACATGGGGAAACTGTAGCAATGTAGGGTGGAGAACCGCGCTCAAATCGCGTTAATTTGTACAGAGTCCGTAAATCGGAATTCGTTAACTTCGACCTATTTGCTATTATTGGGTCACTATAAAAAATATATTTTATATGTTTAACTCTATACAATTTTTATATAATATGTTTGTAATAAATAATATATAAAATAATAATAAATATAACTTCAAAATGTCTAATAATTATTAATTACAGTGAAGTTCTTATTTTATAAAATATTTTATAAAATAAATATTTTTATTTACTGTAAGGTAAATTCTAATTTCTATATGTATTATATATCAAATAAATATATATACATATATGTTGTTTAGTTTATATTTACTTGTTATGAAATAGAAATACATTACAAAATTCAAAAACTGAATGCGTTTAAAAATAATTCTGATAATAATCTATATAACTTAATTTCACTGCATAATATAGGATATATTTATTTAATGCTCTTTAATTTAAGGGAAAAAGCATCATTAAAAGAAATAGTTTTTAATAAAAGAGTTGATTAAAGCAAGTAAAAATTCAGATTGAAATAACTCCATTTATAAATTTCATTTAATAAAATGAAATATTGTTATTATCTATATTACAGTACTTATTATTTATATACATTATTTAACCATTAGACACATTACACATTAATTTAATAAAATCTCTTTTAACTAATAACTAACTTACATGTCTAATGTGGAAGACGTAGAAGTACTTGGTGCAACTTCCCCACTATTTGCACTATCAGTAATCATGTTCAAATCATCAGTTTCCTTCTCACCAACTGATTCATCACATCCGTTTAGTGAAAAGAAATACATACTACCAGTACTAGTACTTACACACAATCTTTCCAAACCTGATAAAAATAATATATATTATATAGTTAAATTTGATATATTTCCATGTTATATGAATCTTATACATAAATTAATGCAATAAAAAACTAAAACTACTTGATTTCAAAATAAAAAGATTTATTCATAATGTTTTATCTAACATAGTCATATTTAATGAATTCGTGATTAATAAAATGTAATACATATAACAAATTTTTATACAAACAAATGTCAAAATTATAAAAGTAATACAAAACTTGGATATACTAGTTAAATATATATACAAAAAATCAATGGAATTAAAAACTAGATTAAAAGAAAATAATGAATTACCTCAATAAAATTATCTATGGTATTTATTATAAATTTAAATGGTATTATTGAGAGTTACTATTATCAAATGAGTAAATTATATATATGTTATTGTTTGTATATGTTTGTATATCTGATGAAAAGTGAATGTATATGATGGTTTGATTGAAAACAAATATGATAAATGAGAAATAATTAATTAAATAGTTCATGAACAAATCAACACGTCATAGTTGTATTGAGTTTTATTGTTTTAATTTGTTTATTAAGTGAATATTTTATTTTATATATAACATTTCAGATTTATTTATATGAACATAAAAATGTTTTTCATAATTTAAGGTATTAATATTATGTTTAACTATTCAAAGATTACTGTTAATAATGCATTCCATAATAACATTAAGTTTGTCTAATAGAATTTTGAAGTTATTTTTTTATTCTTTGATTTTTGTTTCTATAGCTCGCATCTAAAAATGTATTACCCTATGTATGTAAATTGATGTATAATTATTCATTTTATTATTACAATTTATTATAAAAATGACAGTTTTTTTATTTATATATGCATGTGATAATCACATTTTATTTTAAACTTATTTAATATTTTGCTAATAATATTAATAATAATATTAATGTAACATAATGCATTTTTTAAACTGTATAATCAAATTTTTACAACATTTTTATTAAAAAAAGGATCTTAAAATTATCCACACATTACTTACTATTACAGTATGCTGCAGAAACAAATTTATCTGTTTGAGATTTTGCTATGGATACTACTCTTAGGTTCCACAAGTCCAATAATCTGACAACCCCATCTTTGCAAACAAGAGCGATCAGTCCTCTAGGACCTCGATCTTCTTCCTCTTCATCAATTACATTTTCTTCCTCATTATTTTCCTTTGCTTTAGTATTTCTTAATGGAATCATTATATGTTCTAAAGGTGCTTGATCTGCATTTAACTCTTGTCTCCACAATGGTTCACGTGATATCTTGACAACTTTATCAGAGAAATCAAGTGCATATACCAATAACAATGCATTTGTATATCTAAAATTATAAATTACATACATAAAAATATATAAAAAATATAACCATATACTTATTTGATTTTAAATACATATAAATTAATAAATATATTTTCTGTTATTATAATCCAAACATTTTACATGAATTCATTTATTAATATCTATTTATTCAACGAAATATAAATTTACAAGTACAAATTATTTTTTTAATCTTAAATTTAAAACTTATATAATTAAACTAAAAATAAAAATAAATTAAATTAAATAAAATTAAAATTTAATTTTGAATTAATATAGATTGTATATTATATATTTATTTTTATTTTTTGTCTGATTCCATAATTCCATTTGATTAGGATATTAATCAATGATAATGTATTTAAACAATATTCCGAACTAAAGTTACAAAATAAAAATCTTTTATTAATATATTAAATATTTAGAAAAAGCTATTAAATACTTAATATATATAATTATAAAAATGTATATACAATACATTAATCCTACAATTGTAAATAATAATCATTTAATTATTTATTCTTAATAACATCAGGATTAATGCTTAAATAGATAAAGTAATTATAATTTCATTAATTATTTAGTTTGTATTTAACAATGACATTTATATAGAAACATAATTTTACCTATCATTTCGAATTTCTCCATTACAGTGCGCTTCATTCTGATCCCAATAAACATAACTTTTGGATGTATAAAATTCACTGTCTTCATCAACATCCATATGATTTGATTCGAGTGTAGGTTCTTTTGGACAGAGCGCTACATAAAGATGTTTTCCATCCTTAGTTGGAGCAATATGGGTAATTCTTAACATATCTGGAGCATCAATACGTACACATTGAACAACAACAGGTTCAGATTGTACAATTTTGCTTATATCTGGTAATTTCTTATTTAAGCCTGCAATATCAGATGTCGAAGCAAATTGTTGTCCATTTATTGGATTAAAATTAGTATCAAAGTGTGTTGATATTTGTGGTACGGTAATGTCTATTGTTGTAGCATGTATACAATTTGATGAAGATGCAGTATATTGTAATGGTGGTGGAAAACTGAAATTTCCTACTGCAAATTGTGGTTCAACAACAATTACATCTTCAGCAAATAGTTTTCCTGATAAAATCTCATTGTAGATATTATCGTGACGATTTCCATTTAAACTAGCACTAGTACCAGTACCTGTTCCAGCACTGCTAACAGCACCATCTTTTTTCTTACCATCTTTGATACCATTTCCTTCATCTTTATAAGCATTATCAGAAGAACCCCTGTGGTGAAAATCACAAACCACCAAGTAATGTGAAGAAAGAGAATTATAATTATCTGCAACCTATTTATAAAATAAAATATTTGTATATAATAGAGTACTAAAACGTAAGATGGAGATTATTATTCATAACAAATATTCCTAACCTTCATAATGTCTAAACTATTGTTACTAGTTGCACTGTTTACACTATTCATAGCTCGTATTAAAGATGATGATGGTGCAAGATCAGTAGAAGCAGTCCAAACATTTTCTAATGATCGTAACTGTGATGAGTTACTAAAAGAAACAGTAACACCACACACCAAACTCGGTTTAATATCCGACGATGACTGTTCTTCACTTGCAATGGTATTCGTTGTACTTAATTTTTGCACACCATCTGTTTCTTCATGTTGTAACACTTGTTTAGTTCCAACGAGTGCAAGCGCTGTCAGTTGTAAACTGTCACTTTCTATATCTATGTTAGGTAGAAATGACATTGTCAAATTCTTAGTTGCAATAAATTCAAGTGAATCTTTATTATTGATTTCTTGATCTCGAGGAGAAATGTAAAATAACATTTCACGCTGAAAATTAAATAAATGATTTCAGATTAATTAACATAAATAATTTAATGCAATAAATTTAAAAATTATAAATTTATAAAATTAAAAAAATATATAAATTTAAAATTTCATACAATAATGTGTTTAAAAGCATTACCTTTAATTGCATCTTAACATTCCAGATATTGACAAGACCATTATATGAAGCAGTGGCAACATAATCAGCAACGTTAGTAGTGCTTAAAACTTCCACATCATCACCAGGTACAAGAGCTGGGGCAGTGGCAAGAATCACTATCATTGGGACATTATGTGTGTATTCTCCCCTAACAAAGGGACATACTGGCGAATGTCTTTCATGTTCTGACCATGGTTCATCCGTTGGTTCCCAACATACCAAACAAACATTACACATAAAGCAAAGCGCTCTATCATGGCTCGCTTCATTTGGTTGATGGTAAAAACCAGCTTGTGCCATTCGGTCAGGTAGTGCCCATCTAAAATGTATTAAATTTTTCATAATTCATATATTGTTATAATATACAAATACAACTCTATAAAAATAAGATATAATTTATTCAATATACTTGTAGTTCATATGTGGCCATTTGGAAAACGTATCATGGCGTGCAGCCTCATTAAACATGAGTGCTCGATCGATGTTTTCTCGATCTAATGTAAGGCCAAGTAGTAGGCCGTTTAATCTTTCGCTGATGGCAGAAGCAATTGGTAATACAGGTACATTCTTCTTTTGTTTTTTCAATTCCAAAACCAGCCCGGCACAAACGAGCTTTAAGACGGTGTGCGGTAATTCCAAACATATTGTATTCCACTAAGCAAGATGCAAAATATTAAAATTAAATAATCTTTCATAAATATCACACAAAACATTTTTAAATCATTGTATTTATTAATATAAAATATTTAATAAATTGCTAAATTATAATCCTCAAAATTGTAATATAATTATAAAAATTATAATATATTTCTAAAGATTACCGAATGTAATCGAAGTTTTTGAGCTTTAGCTCCCTTTTTTTGCTTATTTTGAGCTGCAATTACTTTTGTGGATAACTCATCTAACACTTCTTGAACATGCTCAACTCCAGGCAATTCCATAGATTGTAAACATTGCAATAGTAAAATTGCTTCAGACAACAGAAGCTCCAACTTTACAACATCTTCACTACGAAAAACAGGTGATTGTAAGATTGTATCTAACAGTAGTACACCATTATAGTCACTACGGACACCTATTCCTCTTCCATCGGTATATAATATTTTATTCACACCCTCATTCAAATATATACCTTGTAATTTTTTATTAGACTTTCCTGAAACTTATAAAAAGCATATTAAATTAAAAATTATTTTAACAATATTTGTATTATATACCTGTTACATTCAGTATGTTTACCTATTAATCATAATATTATTAAAATGCTAAATAAATTCATAAGTTCAAGATAAGTAGTTTCAAATATTTTTGTTAAATTTTATGCAAATATATATATATATATATATCTATGACTTAAATTATATATATATTATTATAAATGATTTAGCACTGTTAAATCATAGTTGTTGCATATTTAAACAAAAATTATTTGATTATACAAAAAGGAAAAAATTTTGTTTTAATAATTAAACATTATTTGTATAAAATAAATATATGATTTGCAATAATGATATTAACATATATATCATTAAATAATAAATACAAAAATTTTTGATAATTACAGATTAATAAATAATTACTACTTTAAAAAATATGAACATGTTTATAATAATTAAAAATGATGAAACTTTAATTATTACATATTTTAAAATAAAAACAATCATATAATAAAATGTCAATATTTAAAGTATAATGTAAATAAATATTAAATTGTTATAGGTACAATAGTGAAACCTTTGTCCTCATAGATATCAAAGATAATAATATAAATATTAAACACTACAAAATTATATTTCATCAAAAAATAAGCATATTCTTAATATATGTATTTTTTAATAATAATTATTTTATAGATTTTCAGATGACATTTGATTAAAGATCTGTCAAAATTTTAAAAAATTGCAAAATTCTAAACAAAAGAATAGTTTTACTGTTCATATACAGTAAAAAAAAATAAAAAAATTACTGATCTGAAGAAAATTACGAATTTATTATCAGAATAACATCTAGATAAATAAGAAACAAAAAAATTACATTCGAAATAAAAAAAAATATAAGTAAAAGAATCAAGTCGGAGTAATGACGAACGAAGCGTGAATCGACAAAAGAATGCAAAGTTGTTGAGTATCTTTTTTATAGTAGAGTAAAGTGGCAATTGATACATTTGTACAGATGAAGACTGTCATCTATAAGAGAATTAAGTGTTTGAAAATTGAAGAGCGCAATAACATGACACTTACCAGAAAGACAGCTCCGGTGCAAAACCGTGCCAGTGGTAACATCAAACACCAATACCTCTGCACTACTCGTCGTAAAAAGTATAACGTTTAAATTTGAATGATAGATTATGCCTTTGCATTCGGCGCCAAGGTCAAAGTGATAATCTTCCTTCAAAGACCAAGAATCATCATCAGCCATTTTGCTCACGCGAATTAATCTCAAAAATTTGTCTAATCCACGAACATCATGAAAAACATGGCGTATTCGTCATCGCCATCTTTGAATAGAACGTCAACGATGAATCGAGAAGTTGTTCGCGAATAGATAATTAATCGCCTCGCAAAGTCGCGAAGTTCCGAAGTTATGCTTTGGTACTGTTGGTATCGCTACTGCAAGTAACAATCACGAATGTTGGTATGGATTGGTATGGATGGTATTTAATGACGGTGATATCCCGTTAGTTGCGTCATCTGCCTATTTTATACGATGGCGCTGTCTTTAATAAGATATGGAATTGTTATTAGGTATATTCTGCAATTTTATTATAAAATATTTAATACTTTTATTAAACCAAACAAAATTTTAATACTAATTTTTACCAATATATACTGTTAAATGTACACAAAACAGTATACTAGAAGGTTTTAAATTGATAATCAAATTTATAATTCTAAAATTAATTAAACAAATATTTTATATTTAATTACTAATAATAATATAACAAATCCTGCAACTGAAAATCTATATGCAATAATTAAAGTCATAAATCGTTTTAAATTGCGTTAGTGTTCCATAGATGGTTTATTTACGTTTAAAACATTAATCAAATCGTGTTATATTGTTTTGTTTGTAATTATAATTAAAATATATTTACGCAAACAAAATTGCACAGTTTTTACTATTCTATATCACAATATAGGGACCAATAGGGACAAATGCACTAATTTTAAAATTATTATAATACAGTACAGTAATTGTATGCACAGTACATAACTAGGCAATCAAATCAAGATGCGCTAGGATATTTCTGCGCAGACTTTTACTATACTGTCTTATAATAACTTCAAAATGCTTACAGTTATCCCTACTGTACGATACAGAATAGTAAAAATTATACAGCCTGTATTTGTAAAATTTGTAAATAATAATAAAAACTTGTATATAAAATATAAAAGATTATTACATCCGGAAATGGACTTTCATATTACATTTTTTCACATTCATCTATCCTCCCCTAACGTCTTCAATTCCTCGATTCTTCATAGAATCTATGTGAATTAGACTTTTCCATGTATTTTTTTGTACGTTTTGGTCTATAATCAACAATATTTATTTATTATTTCGAGAAAGTTCTACGAATATTATAGTAGAATGTGCTATGGATATTAAATAAATATTTTTACTTATAGGGATCATTATGACAATAATAATAAATTACTAATACAATATAACAATATATTTCGCATAAAAGTTATAAGTTTTATACTATTTTTTATCATATTCAATTATATCTTTTTAAAGTATTTTAGATTTTCACTATAATATGCTTGGTGTCCTATTATGTAACATAAAGTACATATTTTTAAAATTAAGATTTTCTAATGCAATCATAACCTTTTTTCTTTTGTTATTTTGCTTTTTTTACATTTCTTTATAATTCATTACATTACTAACAAATACCCTGATATTTCAGACACCATGTAAATCATTTACGTAAAGTTTACGCGCTAAAGACTCCGCCGTTTACTTCATTTTTATATAAATGTGAAGAATATTATAAATGTTTTCTCAAAAATATAACAAATTTGTATGTTAATATTATGAAATAAAACATAAACATGAGTAGTTTAATAAAAATACAATATTTTTAAGTTAAACGTTATCTTTAATAATTTACGTTAAAATTATGAGAAACGGAATTTTACTCCAGATAGGTTTCCTATTTGCCTTTGGAGTTCCGACTATGGGTTTTGAGGAAACATCCACAATGGCGTTTAATTCGCGCAGGATATCACGAGGTATAGAATGGTCGGACGCTAGACACGGAATTGCGATAAGTTTATTAATAAACTCTAGTTTATTTTGAGCGCGGTCTAGGTCTCTTTCAATTAAATTAGTATTTTATTATTTTTTTTTCTTTAAAATTTAATAACATAATTCGAACAGATATTAAACTTGATAGCCAGACTTATGTTATTTTTATGTAATTATTATGTAATCATTATGTAAACGATTGACATAGGTTTTATGTAACTCGTATATGCTCTACAAAATAATATACATGTAAGAATACATGTTTACATTTGGTTAAGTTGAATAGTATTAGCAAAAGTAATATATTTGAATTTTATTTTATTTATTTAACAATTTAAAAAAATGCCATGTTTTTAATTTATTATGTATATCAACAAAATTATATACAGTGTAAGTATATGTTTCATATGATCCTAAAATGAAAGTATCTAATAATACGACGAATTGTCAATATTTTATAAATATATATAAAAATATACTGTAAGTTAACATTGAAAGTAAACGCTATATGCTGAGTTCTTTAATTTACTGTAAGTACTACAAATACTGTGTTAAGAAAGATGAAAATATATTATACGATATGTTCGATAAAGATATACATAACCACCTACAGTACACTTACAGTAAATTAAAAGAAAGCACCCATACACTCGACGAAATAACCAAAAGCGTCCATTTACAATATAAACTCATCGTTTATATTACATATGTAATGTAACGATTTCCATTATTATTATACCGCGACCAATCATTATCGCCGAACACCAAAAGCACTAAGCAACTGTTGCCAGTCCTGATCGCGATGTGTCTTTTTAATCGAGTGTTCCCATATGATGGCGCAAGCGCATTGACGTATAGTGAACAAATTTAACATTAAATATTTTAATTTTTGTGTATTATTTTTATCTATATATTTATATTTAAAAATCACTCATTCAAAAATATATTTTTTTTATTATTATAAATTTTGTTTAATAAATCTTTTATAATTTATTTTTAAAATTATTTAGTTACTGATACAAAAAATAGTATTATGCGCAGATAAATCTTATCATTAATTATACCGTTTTGGATATTATTTAAATGTTTAAATTATATTATAAAATTATGAAATCAATAATATAATAATGTCCTTTACAAAACTGTTGACTATGAAAATAGGTAAATAATTTATGTAAAATTTATTTAATAAATCTTATACGTAATCACTGGCTATCAGGGAGTATACATACATAGAATATTTGTATAATAAATAGTATATATTCATTATAATATTATTATTAAAATTAAACAAATATTCTAAAAATATTATTTAATAGTTTATACTATTTTTTGTTTATAGCATTTTTTAAATTGCTTTTTAAGTAAATAGTTAATTAAACACAATTTTTTATGTAGTTTTTAATATCTACACTCAGAAAAATTAAACTCAGAAAATTGCTGTTTGTAATACTAATTTGGCGACATTAAAAAAAAATTCTAAAAATTACTGTTTATAATAGTATTGTACTAAAAAAAGGAAGCAAAGTTGGGTACGAAAAACTGTATTTTTACAAGGAAAAACAGTAATTTTGAGGTTTTTACTTTAATGTCTCCAAATTAATGTCATAAACAGCAATTTTCTATGTTTAATTTTTCTGAGTATAAACCGTACAAAATTTTTCTACATAATTTTATAGATCATTTCACACGTTTTTTTCACATTGAACCACGTGAAATGCTCGCGAGGTTGCTTCATACGTCGCTCCGAATTAACGCACAAGTAACATTCTCACACACAAGTAACCCAATTTCCGCTACAGTGAGACACCGGGAAGTTAAAAAATGTTAGTTCCGCAATAATAATGCAAAAGTAACGCGAATGCTCCACGACGATAATAGGAAGAGTAACGCCGCGATAACAAAATATTAAGAAATGAAGTTAATATTGAATTATCACTGTCTACTCTTTCTATTATTTTTGCGGAGCATTCGCGGTACCTTCACATTAACTTCCCGGACCGAAAAAATTTTTAACTTCGCGATATCTCACTGTAGCAGAATCTCACGCATCTCGCGTGATTCAATATTAAATAGGAATCCATACGTCATTTCCTACACCGAAAGAAATAATCCTGCAAAATTTACCAGACATTATTGTAAACATCGAATAAAGGAAAAAAATGTAAATAAATACCTAAAAATATTATTATTTTTATCAGATTCTATGGTAATTTTTATCACATTTATTGAAGTTATAACCATAATTTATTATATTTGTTTACATTTTGTTTCCTTTATCCCATGTTTACAATATAGTATGGTAAAATTTGCAGGATTATTTCTTTCAGTGTACGTATTTTCCTAAGTAATTTCATACGTTATTTAACACATAATTTGTTACATTTCATATATTAATTTTTTCGCCTGGATATGCATTTCAAGAAAAAGCTTTATTTTGCCCCAGCTTAGCTTGACTAAATGTTTATGAACAGTTGTTTATAACTTGGTCAATGGCACTCGGCCAACGTATAAATTAAACATTTTTCTCGTATGTGATTTTTTGGTGGCCCTGAAAAGGGCCGGCCTATTGTTCGTAAAAGGATTACTTTGGGTAATGTGTAAAGTTTGGGGAGGAGGGAAGATTTTCGTCTTTTGTTTTGGAGTATAGGGAGCGGATCGACGGTCGGGTAGTATTGGTCGCGTTGCTTTTCTCTGAGTCAATTCAGAGGTTTATTTTGGTGGGAGCGTTGCCTTGATAGTGGCTATTATGAGGGGGCCGACCGTAGGGAGATTATTTAAGTCTCGTAATATTTCGCGTCGAACTGATGCGTTTTCGAGCGGACGCGGGTTAGCGAGTGCGTGGTTAATGAATTTTTCTGTGTTTGGGGAATCGAGTTGGAGGACGGCCTCGGTCTCGAAATTTAATTCGCGATCGTCGGCTTCGCGCTCTGGAGAACAGGGAGCGATTGTAGGGGGCTCGCGTGCCTCCAAGCGCGGATTTCGATGGCTTTCTCTCGGAGTAGTCGTCGCTTTCGACTCCGTCGAAAAACGTGTATATTGCCACGAGTGTTTGGTCCATCTTGGGATTCGAGGGGCATGTAATTTTGGATACTTTTCTATGACCTTAAATGTGCGGCTGCTCGCGTTGCGGCATATTCCTACACTCCTCGGTCATGTAAAGATATAGGAAAGGTGTTCTTCGTTAAGAATATTAGCTCTTAAAAGAGCTGATTATAATCAGCCAATACGCATACATAATGATTCCCATTCACCTTAATTCCAGAAAGTTTATAAGAATTGCCTTTCGGAATAGTTTATATTATAGGAATTAACTATTCCTATAACTGTTTCGGCTTAAAAACAGCACCATGCATCTAGCCAAATTATGAAGCCGATTCTTACACACCTTAAGATGACGAGGATACATTTCTATCAATTATTTAGATAATTTCCTACTCATAAGATATTCTAAAGTAGAATGCTTCAATAATGTTAAGGAAATGACGTAGACGTTGCTAGTCTTGGTTTTATTCTTAATTTTGAGAAATGTAACCTTATTCCAAGTAAGACGTGTAAATTTTTAAGCTCATAATTCATTCTAAAAACTTTTGGATACATCTCCCAGGTCTGAAAAGGTAAAACAATTTTCAAGCTGCGACATGCATTCCTGTAAAATACGAGAATTAGCCCAATTTATTGGAACACTGATTTCAGTTTGAACAGCCATAGCGTATATCCTTTAATATATAAAAAACACTGGAAAAACATAAATTCCTTATCTAGTGTAAATCAAATGAAAAATATAAGGCCTATATTAATATAATACAAGATATAATAAAGTTGTGGTTTTGATCTAGTAGCTGACGCTACTACCAGCGTTACCACATTTTGGGTGTCTGTCTTTATCTTCCTTATAGCCTTTCCATATAAAGCATTGTACTATAGTACACCCACCGCCATCGATTCGTGCCCCCCTAGATTGCTCTTACCTTATCTATACATGTGTTATTTTTATGGAACTAACAATCTAGGGGGGCACGAATCGATGGCGATGGGTGTACAAGCGGTCTCCTTGGACGAGACATTTCATATAATTGCGATAGAACTTCACTTAAGGTAAGTTCATTTAATTGTTTAGTGCAATTCTTTTTGAGGAAATTATGAAAAATAAAAATATTCCTATAAATAATGCTTTTAATGATAAAATGTCAGTAGATTCTTTTCTGGTTTATATGGATAGAATCAATAATGATAGAATGGATATAACGAAAGGAATATTTCATAGATTCAGTTTGGTAGAAGTTGTGCAAAATTATTTGATCATTATTTTGAATCTGCTTTTATTTTGAGGAAAACAGATAATTTTAGATTTGGACTTAATTTTAATAATGTTGAAATGGAAAATAAATTTATAGAATTATTACTTAATAAAAACCATAATATAATTTTTAAAAATCAAAATCTCTTTTGTTTAACTTATAAGTCAAATTTCAGAATTTTTTAATTACAATAGCTCCAAAATCATAAGCTTTTTTATAAGTTTCTATACGCAAAGAAATGTTTTGTTGATTCCACCAAAATTTTGTTAATTTAACCACAATTTAGTTGAATGTACTAAATATTTCGTAAATTTAATAAAATTTTGGTTGAATCAACCAAATGTTCTCTGCGTGTATAAGAATTTTTCAACGGGGTAGTTTGCTCCAAAACTGACACTATTTTTTTAATAAACAATCACTTAAAGAAATTAGATTTTAAAATCAATAATAATCAAATTCACATAGTTAGTTCTATTAAATACCTATGTTTTTATATAGTATGACCTACATAAATTAATCTTTGCTGCAACGTTGCAGTATACACGGAAAAAATGAATAAGTTACGACAAGCATACTTGTATGTTTAGCTCAGTATTGTTACATTAAAGAAAAAATATGATTGAATTAATCAAATCAGTTTCTTCGGTCAAACTTATAAGTATGTTTAAGATTCATACTAAATATATTTGATGACATTGAAAGTGAAAAACTTTTCTAATATATTCAAAACTTTTGTATAGCATATTTTTAATAGGAGGTTTTGACGTCCAATGTCAAGTGTTGTTGTGACGATGAAGTTAACACGTTCAACTGATGTTGTGAAGTCTTTCAGTTCGAATCTCTGTGTAAATAGTATTTTTATATTGTATGTAATTTTTTTATTTATTTAAATACAATGTATCTATATCAGTATCCTATATCAGAATACTACATAAGTATCCTACATCAAATATTATATCGGTTTAGTATGCCATAATGTCTTTTGAGTTCCTACATGAGATTCCTAAATAGGAATCCTATATCAATATTTTCAGCAGGGACCATAAGGTATGGTTAAATCAATCATATATTTGATCCGTACGAGTATTTATAAGTATTAATAAAAATCACGAATTTTGTTTTTATTAATCTTTCTGTTTTTATATATATTAACAGAATATAAACATTACATTTTCGTTGACTTAATTGTTGCTATTTCATACAGTTTTTTGAACCTAACACACGGGGAAAAATATCAATGTTAAATCAGCATTGACTCAACATTGACTCAAGTTTATTCTCACATTTTTAGGTTAGAAATGTTAAATTAACACTGACTCAATGTAGTTTTTACATTGTATCTAATT